>SKCR01011023.1:0-119716 GCA_019454045.1 Zanthoxylum bungeanum | reverse complement strand
ATTTTCAGTCATTTATCTTCCTTTAATGTTTCGCACTTAGTTTATTTTTTATCGCTTCCGTTATTTATTGTTATTTCATCGTATGCATTATCATATTTCATGAATACATTGGGTTAATGATTGTGTTATGTTAAATGATCGATGTTATCTCTTGTGGTATATCAGATGGAAACCTAGACGTAAATTCCGTAGCCGAATCCAAATGGACGGTAGTGTGCTCTGTACTTGGGATACAAATCCACGTACCGCTTGAGAAACTTTCAAGCACGTGTTACATTTTGGTATTCAATTTTATGTCTATTGTTCCGCCATTTATTTTCTATGAATTGTCTCTTTATGTATTGTTACTTGATGCGCATGGGCTAATCATGTGAGTTAAAGGTCTTCTATTCGAGGGAAATACCTAAAGGCTACCTTTATCATAATATTTTATTACGCCAGACGAAGTACGTTTGATTGAACGTGAGATATGTTCAATCTGGCATACGAGGTCCCATATTATTTATTTGATTATTCATGCATTGTAATCTAGTGCGCTTGAGCTAATTACGTTGGTTTAAAGGTCTTCAATTTGAGGGAAATGCCTAAAGGCTACCTTTACCACAATATTTTGCCGTGCCTTTTATTATTCAATTATTTACCTTCCGTATGTTATTGTTTTGGTTACTCTCGTATTGCTATCTAGTGCGCATGGGCTAATCAAAGGTCCTCTATTCGAGGGAAACGCCTAAAAGCTACCTTTACCACGATGTTTTGCCGCGCCGGACGAAATACATTTGATTGAATGTGAGATATATTCAATCGGGCATAAGAGCTCCCATATTATTACCTTGTTTATTCATGCATTGTCATCTAGTGCGCATGGGCTAATCATGTGGGTCAAAGGTCCTCTATTCGAGGGATTCCTTTACCACGATGTTTTGCTGTGCCGGACGAAGTACGTTTGATTGGATGTGAAATATATCCAATCGGGTATATGAGGTCCCATATAGATGTCGGCCGCGTTCGCATCTCTTTCATCATTATGTTATTTACCCTTTGCATATCATTACCTCATTTATTCATGCATGTTTGCTTCTCTGGTCATTTCTTTTGCATTATGTATCTAATTACCTGTTTTTATTATTACTGTTTTTACAGTTATCATTTATTACACATACTGCACTTATTTGTTTAATATGTCTATGGAATTATGCCTTTGTCTCCCTTTTTTTTATTCTATTTTCGTTTATGGGTGTGCAATCTTATGTGTTGATTACATTCTCTTGCATGTGTTGCATAAGACTTGGTTATACTATTGCATTAATCACTTTATTACAATTGGCATAAGTAAGGGACCGTTCCGAACCCAACTGTTTTAGGTCTTCCCTTGTGAGGAGTGAGTGCGGCCTTAAATCATTTCCCAGTTCACACTATGTGGCGACTCCATTTTATTTCTCCGGTTTAGTCCCCCGCGGACTACTCCGTACTCCCGATCGGGCCGCGAGCTCGGGCAGCGTCGTCCACTTCTGTACCTTGTCCACACTTATTATCCAGTTAAAAACAATAGAATTATTGTGGTATACAAAGATCAAATTATTAAAACGTGTCCTAATAATTAATGAAAATTTTAAATTATTGATAAGATAATTTTATTTTTCTTCTGCTATAATGAAAAATATTTATCAATTTTTTTATAAAAAAAATTAAATTTTATCTCAATTAAATCAATTTTATGATGATACTAATCGCTATACATGTCAAAAAGGATTTTGACAAAATATTAAGTAGAAACTTGGATTCCCCTAAGTGGGTATTGAGAGGGACAAGATTTGGACATTCCCATGTCTTTTTCTACATGTGTTTTAGTTCAGTTAGAGCTCTGTTTCCTAAACTAACTCTGCTGGTCTTTAACTCAAACTAGCTAGCTAGTTTATGAGTTTGGTCCAAAACCAACTTAGTTAAAATCCCCAAAACCTTGGGAACACCCACTACTCAATTCATTTGAGTCTTTAGATAAATATTTTGCAATTCCATGGTCAAAATGCGTGCTCCTGAGTCATATATAATATATTATGATAAAAGCATGGGTGCTGGGCATGTTAAGATGATGATTAGACATAAGAAGACAATGTGCTCTCTGTCTCACGTTCAACTTTGTAGCCAAAAGAAGCCAAACTCAAGTACATGGGCTGATAAGATCTCTCCCACCCACCCCCCCAAAGCCACGTCATACTCACGTGATCGTTTCATCACCACCGACCTCTGTCAGCATTCCGACATCACCATCACCAAGCTAAAAATAACTTTGTATTTTTAATGACAAATACAATGTTTATAATTCATTTCTAATTAATTTAATCAGCGGCAAAATAATAAACATTTCACTGCTTTATCAGCTTTTCAACCCGCATGCATGATCATTTCATCTGACATGGGACTTGGATACTTGAGTGAGGGTGACTGATTAGGGATCAATAGATAAAAAAAACTGTATTTAAATGAAGAGACATGCCCGTGCGGGTTGACGAGTCAAAGAAATGGATCTACTTGATATGAAAGTGAATATTTAAGAATCAAAATTTTATAAATAATAAATAAACCGATAAAATCAGATTTTTTAAATAAAAAATCGAGACCCGGTCTTTTATTGAACTTTTTTTCAGTCCAAAATAATATATCCAGCCAATTCGGATTGGCTAGACATAACCCAATTGACACTAGGCCAATTAGTCCCTCTCTCAAATGCACGAAAAGACAACATACACAGCCCACAACAGTTTTGAGACCCACCAGTAGGCATAAGCGAGCATCCTTAGAAGCCGTAACAGGAAAACGAAACAGCAACCTGATCCATTTGATTGGATTAGTGGGCTCTATGCATATGCACAACAAAACAATTAATTCTTTCCCAGTCAAGAGATCAAAATCATTTCCCCACGCCCTAAATTTAACAATGTAATGAATATTTTATAACACCAGAAAATCTGAAGAGCATAACTTACAAACATTCACTATGTGCAACTATAAATTTGGTTTATAATAGTTACTAATAACAAACACAAACATGAAAGGTTCTACAGCTGGGTAACAACCGAGCTTTATGAGTTACGATGAATGTGCTTCGTGTTACCCGGCAAAACCTTATACAAAGGATGGGAATCCTACTGCCGAGAAACTGGTGGCGCCATTGGCAATGAGGATGGCTGGCTATAGAAGTTACCATCAGAACTTTGGAAGCTCTGATAAGGATTTGTTGGTGCCCCAAAGGGGGACATACCTGTCACTGGTGCCCCAACAGATGGATAACCAGACACACTAGGTGGTTGTTGGGTCATGTTATAGCTGAATTGCGAACTATTCGTTGGGACATTTTGAAGGAACGGGGGCATCTGATATGCTGGCATAGGTGGTAGTGGCGGAATTGGTGGAGGAGATGATGGTGGGGGAGGTGGTGGGTCATTTGGTGTTAGTTGTGGAGTTGTAGTTGCTATATTTTGTTGAAGAGAATCAGGATGCGGGAAATGAGGAACTGGTAGTTGCTGGGAATTTTGAGGTGGTACATAAGACTGGTCATTCTCAAGCTTAGGCCTCTTTTCTGGAGGGAAATCACCACTAGCTTCTTTACTTGAATTACCAATGACACCCTCAGACGCCAAAGAGGAGAGGACGTAAGAGAGCATCTGGGCTGATGATGTTGAAGCAGTCAGCTTTGCTGCCACTGCAGCGGCAGCAGATTTCCTGGGGTCTTCCTCATTGTGGTCAGACTTTTCAGGAAAAGACACCTGTCGAGCGTACATCACAGGAGCTGACTTCTCTTTATCCCCTGGTATAAATCCTGAAGGTGCCATTGAGGTATGAACTTCCTTCGAGTTCTGCCCAGCTAGCAACTGTGCATGGCTACCATTTAGTAATTGCCGGCAAATGTTATCTGCTTGCTCTGAATGAGACTCTGCAGCCTGTAAACAACAAACAAAGATGATGGTTTGCAAATGGTTAGTACAGGAAGAATGAATAAATACATGCTCCAACAAGGTTAAAGGTCTCATAAAATTTTAATATTGACAAAATTTTCACATTCATTACGGATTTTCACAATTGCAATGTTCAGACATAGTCAGCATACGAAGCAAGAGTCAGGACAAATATCTCACTCTTCCATGAGATAATAAGCCTTAAACCTTACAATGAAAACTTCAAAAACTCGATACTCATACATGTTAAATGAATTTCATATTAGAGGAAAAGGGCAGAAATGCAGAAGATGCCATGGAACTAAACAAATTTGATTATACGTCTCTTTCTTGGGATCTTTGTTTCAAGCACAAAATTTAAAGCATCGTTTTAGTATATTTAAAAAGGAACCCATTTATGAAATATTAATAAAGCATTTAAGTTTACAAATTTATTTAGAATTCGTGACATATTTCAATTAATTCCTTTACATGTGCGCATGTATGCTTGAGTATGTGAGTAAGAAAAACTAATATTCCTATGAAAAGACTAATATTCCTATGGAATTAGGATGGGTAACAAAGCCAAACCTGAAGCTCGTTACGAATGTAAGCCAGCTTGGATTCCTGAAAAGGAAAAATGTGAATGTGTATACATGTCAGTTTTACATTCAATAACAATTTACAAGGGACATAAGCTACCAGTACCACAAAATAGTGTGGCCAACAAACCTGCTCCTGAAGAGCCTCTCTCAAATTAGACACGAGACTTGCTCTCACTGATTCCACAGATGTTAATTGCTCAATGCAGCCCCTTAATTTAGAATGCTGCCCCTGCAGCTCCTCCAGAAATGCAGATTCATGCAGTTGTCCTGTGAAGAACAATGCTTATAAAGGAAAATTTTGATTTGATATGATAATATGAACGATTTGAGAAATCAGGTACACTGACATCTCCCAATTCTTGAGTGTCATGTCCAGGCTAAGTGCATCATGTAACTAAAATTTATAATCTTGAGGTTGATCAATGAGGTGCATTCCAAATGAACCGGGGGAAAGGAATATTAGCTAATCAAGTTTGCACTTCTCATAACATGTAGCCAAACTTATGTGAATTCAAGATATCCTTCCATGGGAAAAGATCAGAAGAAAGTAGTCTCTAGAAAGTGTAGACTCACACTTCTATGCCTAGAAACACTATTTCGGACTATTATGCTTGTTCATGTTACATTTGGAAAGCCTAACCTAAACAACAAAATATGTAAAATGTTCGCAAGTGAAAGTGCATGCAGATAAATCACAATAACTGCATGTACTATAAGTTTCAGTAAGACTTATTAAGAAGCGTGCAAACATTAACATATATATCGTGGCTATCAAAAGAAACCAAATGCAGGTATTACCTGAATGGATGTCATTATCAATTTCCTTTACTACTTTTTCAATCGAGCTAATAACATCCCTACATTTGCTGAATATTACAGCTTCATCCACCTTGCCGCCATAAACAACTTGATAACCTGAAACTATTTTGTCCACTGTATTTCCAGTAGGCTGATTCTGCTTGAAGGAAAGAAGATGAGAGATGGCATTAGTCCTTAAATCATGAACAATATTACACATCATCCAGTCAAAAATGGGAAACAGAAATTGAATTACCACTTACCAGGTTCATCCCCTGAAGCTTCCCATTTCTATTGTGATTGTCCGCATGCCTCCCGGTTATCTCTTCTTTCAGTATCTGCCCTCGAGAACCAAAAACTTTCCTCTCCTCCCATATACCAATCTACAGGTACACACAGTAGAAATCAGAAATGTAACCATAAGCAATCAGTATAAGATGAACGAACTATGCATGCTTCCTGAAAAGGTCAATTATGTAAAAAAAGGATTGCAATTTTCATAAAAGTTCCCTAATAAAACTAGATAAAATAGAATAAGATTGAACCATAAACAATTTACTGTCAATTAAATTCAACTAGAATCATCATGAGCCAGTTTGAAAATCCTGACAACTCAATGAGACATCAGTGATTATGTATTTTCACAAAGGGACATAATTGGCCCGAACCTGTTTCCCTGTGCTAAAAGACCAAAACATGATCAATGGCTTCTCAAAAAAAATTCTCTATTTCTTTTAATTAGTTAGAGAATTTGATCCCTAAATGCCTAATCAGAAATCTACAATGTGATGTTCTGTACTTCCAATTCCAACATTTTATCATGGTCCATTACAGCAACAGTTATCTGGCCTGCTATAAGATTAACATGGAATTCATGAACTACTACATAGATCATTGTACTTTTGTGAATAAAACCTAAACCAGGAGTAATATTCATTTCCACAAATATATTACATATTCTAACATTTAGTTTGACATTATAAAACCGTTTACCTAGATAGCAGCAATTTTTTCAAATTTAACAGCTGAGAATTTGGCAAATCAACAAAAATTGTACACATTTTGGTGATTGGCATGTTGAAGAGGAATCTCTAGGAATATTGATGTAGATTTGAGAAGATAACTTTATGTTTGTTGTGGTGTGAAATGAATTGTACAAAGTTGACTGGATTGAGCAATTAGCTAGTAATACAAGGCAAGAAATCTGAGGAAAGTATTTCACAAGTTACTTCACCTTAATTTTTTGGGTTCCTTTTTTGGAATTTCATGAGGTTCCGTTTTCATGCAACACAGGAACAGGAAAAAAATAAAAATAAAAAATATTTTTTTTTACCTACTGCATCAGCATTATAGCACATTTACACTTTATCAGTCCGATATAAAGCATTATGAAAAATCCCTTAAAACTAGCCAAGATATTGTTCTCTGACTAATTTGAAAACATTCATTATAATGCAATAACTAAAAATTGTTCACTCTAAACAATCATTTTATGCTATATAAGATTCATCATGGAATACGCATTTCATTTTGAAAAGTTCAGTGTATATAGAAAGAAGCATGCAATGTTAAGATGAATATACCAGTCTTAGTGCAGCATTTCTTCCAAACTCATCTCCATGTCGTATCACATCATGAAGAGCATTAGGAAGAACTTTCCAAAATTCACCCACAAACTCTGAACCTTTTCTCCTACTGTTCTGCAAAATATCATTTGCAAGATATAGAAAAGCCAATCTCTGCTCCCGTGGAGAGCAATGAAATTGTCTGTCCCATGTTTCAACAACTTGCTTGGCTTTGTTCATATGGAAAATACACCAATGTGATAAAGCTACCTCACATTTAGGATAACAACTATAGATTAGCTTAAAAAGTGCATAAAGGAAAGAGAATTTACGAAGATTTTAAGCATGAATGCTTGTTTGCAAAGGTTAAATTATTGGCAATTAAAGAAAAATTTACACATTTGCTGTCCAAGTATGGAAATGAAATTTTTTTTCCTATAAGTATATTAATATCAGCAAGATAAAGAAAAACTACCCATAAATCATATAATAAAGGATACTCTCTATGCTAGCCTGCGAGTTATTGAGTTTGGCAAGCTTTTCCACTAAAATCTGAGGATTGAATGTACTGCCCATGATTCTTAGAGTCGATTCAACAACTGAACCGCAAGGCAGTACCTAAAAAGTGTGGGAACCTTCAAAAGTAAGACTTTGCAAAGGAAATATAAGTACAATTCAAATAACAAGCAAGTATCCTCGTTTAATGTGCACTTGAAATATTATCAAAATTAAGATACTACTCATGACTCATCGTAATGCATATTTTAGCATTATGGTTCTAAATGATGCCTAAATTCAACCATACCATGTCAACAACATTATGCTCACTGTAGTTTCTCTTCTGACATGTAAACAGTGTGAGAAACACTTCAGTAGTCGCCGACTAATGACTATGCAATCACAATGCTATATAAATGTTATGAGAGCATCCATTTTCTAAATAATGAAATGGCAAAATGCATTCCCTAAAAAAAAAACCAAGGGAAATCGGAAACGCCACATTGAAAACTATATTATTCACCAACCACAACATGGGGCGCTATTTTCACCGTTCCAGGACTCCAAATAAAAGTTCATAAGCAAACACTGTTGTTGCAAAAAAATTCAACAAGTGCCAAAAAAATGAATTGAGACTTCATAAATAAGGCCCACTAATAGAAGATAAACAATGAATGACTGTAATAACTGATTACTATGATTAAAAGGAAGTGTCCGACTTCAGTCCTTTTAAAGAAACGATTTCCTTTAATCACAAAACGATGCGTCAATAAAATTCTTTAATAACAAAATACTTGTCAACATAAAGTGCATTCTATAAGCAGTAACCTGCAGGATTCTTTGTGTGTGACACGCGGCAGATAAGATACACCATAAAAAGAAATGTAATAATTAAGCGATCAGTGAATAATGAAAAGAACAAAGAACTCAAATGTCAATCCAAAGACATCAATGCTCGAATATTCAATTATTTTCTTTAGAAATCCCAAATTCATTCCTCTGATAACTCAAAGCTTCCGGAATACATGCTCCAAATTGCAAAAAAATTATTCAAAAAATTATCATTATAATTTTGCATAATTTATTACCGGTCTAACTAAACTAAACCCTAAACCCTAAAAATAATTTTGTTTTAATTGTCAACAAACACAACATTCTCAAGACACATACAGTTACTGCAAAGGCTGAAATAAAAGGCTACTCAGAGTACTAGTCTTAATCAAACAAAACAAAGAAACAGATAATTAAACAAAACATTTAAATAAATAAATATTGAAAAAAATGGACAAGCTTCAGACTGCAAGTAGATTGAGAGCAATAAAGTTAAAGTAAAGATAGATTTTGTTTTTGTTTTTGTGTATTAAAAGAAAATTATCAATTAACATAAGTAGGAGAAAGAGAAACAACCAGAGGAGAAGAATAATGCCGGTGACGCACCGGAGAATCAAAGGGCGGTGAGAATAGTAGAACGCTCGAATTGTGTGTCCATGGAGGAGAGGACTTGGAGGGAATTAGGGATTTTTCGAGAGGATTGTAAGGGAAAGTGTAGAGTTTATTACACCGTACGGATTGGAGTTGTAAGATTCGGACTTTGGAACTGAAGAGAGAGAGAGAGAGAGAGGTTTGGTTTTGGATTTTTTTTTCCCCTGAGTTTGGGTTTGCTTCTGGTTCTTGCCTTGGATTACAGAACGGTGTTGTGACCGTGAGAAAACTGTTTGGAGTTACGAAATTGCCCTTGTTGTAACGGATATCGTCAAGAGTGACACGTTCTGCTCAGGCGCAGGCAGAATGAAGTATGGGTGTAAAACGCCGTCGTTTTGTATCAGGGGGATTTTTTTTTGTGCCCATTAATTTTCTAATAATGTTAACATAAATATGTGTATTTAAAAAGAAATTATTCCCTTTTTACATTTTATGTTTATCCAAATAAATTGATTGTCGTGTTTAATAGTTGTGCTAAAGGTTGTCAACATAGCATTGTTATTAATTTTCACAATTTATACAAATTAGGTGAATTTATTATCATTCACAAAAATCATTAATTTTCGTGTCAAATAATTTGCGAAATGAAAATCAAGCGAAATGATTTGTTGTGTTTAAATATTTATACATTATTTAAGAAGAAAAATTATTGGTACATGATTTTCCTTTTATGTCTATGATTAATTGGTCTAATTCATTTACACCCTTATTGTAAATTTAAACACCTAACAATGAATTTTAAACACCCAAGAAATGAATCATATATATAAATAAATAACAAATATTAATAATATAATGAGCATTACAAATTAAGAGATATGGGCATTTGCATTTGACCATGATTAATTGCTTCTAACCGAAATAAATTCATTATTTATCTGTTCTGTGCTTTCAATATACACAGAGAGAATGACTTAAATTTTGCTTCATCAACCTATGTGTATTTTAAACTATATAATTTTCTTGCTGACGTGTATTATTTGGACTTAATAAATGTCATATTTTTTATAATGTTACAATAAAAAATACACATTTCTAAGACCTTAATTTGGCCTAATTATTCTTTTAATATCGATTCAACTACCTCTAATTATGAGCATATATAGCAGCTCTATCGTTCTCATGGAGATAAAAACACACACATTATATGAATATGATACTTATATTTTGATTTTTGTTTATTTTAAAGTACAGACTCAGGTTATTCAAATTAGATTCCACTTGGTTGTTTCTTTACTTCGTCAAAAAATATTTTTTCTGAAACTAAATTAGCGTCAGTAAGATTTTTTATTGACATTTATTATTAGTGTTAGTAAGGTTTTCTATTAACATTTATTAATAGTGTCAGAACTCAATGAATTAGAGACTATTCACACTAGTTATTAATGTCAGTAAATTTTTGACACAACGGTATCAGAAACATTCTAGTACAATAATATCACTGATTTACTGATACTAAAATATCACTAAAATATTGATACTAAAACATCATTATAATATTGATATAATTTTAAGTATCAAAATTTTATGTTACCATTTAGTATTAGTCAATTATATTAACATGTTATAAGATTTTTTTTTAGACAAAAAATTTAATATATATCTATTTTTTCATGTTTTATAATACACAATCTAAAATTATACTAATACAATCAAATGCCATATAGTACAAAAATCTAATAAATTCATATAAACATTTCATAAAATCATCATTTCTTACAAAATTCGGGTAAAATAACACCCGATTCTAAAATAACCATAATATTCTTATAAAAGCGGTAATTAACCAATAATTCCAACAAAATTTTTGTTAAGTATTCAATTAATACAAAAATAAAAACATTACTAATCCAAAGACCCACTTGTAAGATACACCATCCACCTTTGTAACAACTTCATTTCTGCCAAAAAAAAAAAAATCAATTATAAATATATTAACAACCCTTAATTGCTAATTTATTATACATTTAGTAAACACTCCAAATGAAATTATACTACCAATAAAAATACTTTTTGTTGCTACTGTTACTGCAGAAACTATCTTATTATAACTTTTAGTTCGCGTACACACATGACTATAATATAAGCACAACCTTACATCCCAACTAGGTTGACATTCAAGATTTTGTCAGGTCATAACTCAATCAGAGAGAAATATTATTAAATAAAGAAAAGGTATCATATAATACAATATAAGAGATGTAAGACTATCAAAAAGCCTAATATTATCTTTAGAAAGTACTAACCTCATTAAAACCTTAATCGGTAAACCCAATGGGAAAACTCGATGAATGAAAGAGTGCAAGCCTCCAACTAGAATAACTAAAAAAAATCACATAATTATGAACGATTAAGATTAAATTACGTATAAATTCTCATATAATAATTACCATTCATAATTTATAAGAAATTCAGTACAAATCTCATATTAGTACGAAATTTGTTTGTTAATAGTGATCTAAGCAAAAATGATATATTTTGTTAGCAAAGTGTTAAACAAAATCACCATGTTACAATTATAAAAATTTAGATTTGGTGCTTGTCTTTTTTGCTATTCGATTAGTGGCGGAGCCACATAGAAGCAATAGAGGCCAATTGTCCCTGCCGAATTCGAAATTACGTTAAATTATCTTATATATAATAATGAAATATTTAATTTGCTAATACGATAATTTTGATTTACTCTATTAGTATGAAAATTATCCACCAATTTTTTATCATATTCTATTACACGTGCATGTATATATAATAATGGACGATTAAGATTTAATTACTTATAAATTCTCGCTTAATAATTACCAAGCATAATTATAAGAAGTTCAGTACAAATTAAATTCAACTCACTACTGAATTCAAATCCTAATTATAATCATGTTGTTCATTACAATATACGATAAATTGCCTGAACAATTGCAAAATACATGAAACAAAATTAAGCAGAGAGAGGAAGAGGCTAAAGCTACATCGCCAAGTCAACTTCAATCAAGAGTCCATCGAATTGTGCAATAATTAGATAACAAATAATGTCTACTCAGAAGCTAAATTAAGCACTGCTAATTTGCATGATCCCATTCCCATATAGGGCTAGAAAAGACTCCTCTAAAAGAAAAATTAATACTTCTACTCTGCCTTTCTTGAACTTATACGTGTGTGCATGCTTTGCATGGTGATGATGAATTTTTTTAGGGTTTCCGCTTTCCATCAAATAATTCATCAATGTAAGTCTCTATATCTTCAGCCTGGTATTTAATGTACTTTTCCGTTTGCCTTCCGGGATCAAGATACTGTGAAAACCTCCCCATGAACGATCTATAAGCCGGAATCACCACCGACGATATCGAGACCCTAAGCTCCGACTGAAGCTGGTCGTCACTCACAACCCATGTGCTCTGAGTCCTGTGTATTTCATCAAACATCGCATTGAAGCTCTTGAACTTCTCTTTCAGCACTGGCTTCGCCACTTTCCCATTATTCGTCATCAACCCATCAAGGCCCAAACAACCCAAGAGTCTCCCCCATGTCTCTCTCTGATAAATCTTGTGATAGTTCCTTAGATCAGACGACTTCTTGCGGCACCACGTGTCACCCATCGCCTCGTGAATTTCCTTTGACCCCTTGATCTTTTGCAAGATGTATCGACCGTTGTTCATCATAAAAATACTGCTTAATGCCACGTCCTTATACAGCTTCGATTTCGCATCTAAGTTATGGTCCAACAAATCCATCACTACCACCAATTGCTCCGCAAAAGGCGAATGATCATGAATCACCTTATTGTTATTCTCATGATCATTCCTATCCTCATCACGATTCTCACCTTCAGATTCATTGCTTTCAATCTTCCAATGCTCTCTGAAAACTTGCTCTAACGTTTTGTTATACTCGCAAGCATACTTCAAATAATTCATCGTGTAGCGAGTCAAGGAAGAACAGCGCCACTGGCACTGTAGTCTTGCCTGTGTCAGATTTGATTGAATTTTTCAAGATCACAAAACATGCAAATCGCAGCCTCTCCAAGCCGGATCTTAGCCGCCGTCGTTTCCAGTCTGGAGCTCATTTGCACATTGTTCAGTAAACAAAGCGTACAAAGTCGGGATATTATCACATAAACACTCTCCATATCAAGAACCTTAAACACTTCTCAACCGACCGCTTAGTCATCGCCAAGCTTCCGGGAAATTCAGCAGCTGAATCGTGACCCCACGTATGAGATTTCCGAAGAGGCTGGCAGCGATGCGGGGTGATCCGCGAACACAGCCTCACCAAGCTTCCGTTCGCCATTGAAATACAGTTTGGCACATTGCCCGAATGTATTGATCCACGAGGCGATCTCTCGTTCTAACGTCTCCAATGCATCTTCTGTACATCATCGACGCTTATCTTTTCGAAACCGAGATTGTTAAGGCTCTCATCAAAAGAATTCCTTCTTGAAATAATATAAACCTCCATGCATTCAGATTCGTAGCCCGCGGAGATCATTTCATTCGCCATTTTATTCAAACAGGACGTGACTTCTGGAGAGACTCGTGGAGTGTTGACGACGACTGCCGGCGGATGAGTTTCTGGATTTTGATCACTTTCTTGATTTTCCTCTGAATCTTTTGTGTCGTCCTTCATATTGGCTAAGTCAAGTATGTCTTGATCAAGAAGTGATCTGAACTCATCCTCTAAGAATGACATCGCACGCTGCTGAACGCCGCCAATGCGATTGATCAAAACGCCTGTAACTTAAATCACCAATCTTCTTCGCTAGTCTCGTAACTCGATTTACAGATTCTAAAAACATTAATATCTTCTCTTTCGGGACCGGAGTTAATTTCGCTTTGCCATCACACGCTTCGTGCTTCGGAATCTTCTCTTCGAAAAGATCTAAGAATCTCCAAAATGACCTCAGGGATCTCTAACGCTGATGTGGTTTGATCTTCATCTCCATCTTTCATCGACAAAATTTTCAGAAACTTGTCGATCTCTTCGGAGGCTGTTTCGAAAGTGTAATGATCAATTCTGGGGTGAGGAGCTTCTTTGGCCTTCTCTTCAGTTTCTTGAATCTCTTCTATCTTATCGTTCCTCTCTTCAATGATCTCCCCTTCTTTGATCTCATTTCTTTCGCTTTTCGGCGGCCTTCGGAGTCTCAGTCGCCGGAGCCTCAGAAGCGTCAGCATTGTCAGATTTTTCAGAGCTGTTTTTTTTCTCCTCCATTATTATTTGTTGTAAATATTATTTTGTTCAAAGAAAAGAAGAATATTAGAGAGAGTATGAATTGTGATGAAGGGAATGAGAAATGGGGAAATTAGATGCGTTTAGGGAGGAGAATTTTCCGTGTAATTTTTATTTGTTTATTTTATTTATTTTAATAATTTAGGTGTTCTTATGGTTAATTTTTGTGTTTTTTTTTTTGAGAGGATTGAAATGGTCGTTGGGCAGAAATGGTGAGAGGAGAGAAGTGGAGGGAATGTAATTAAGGACAGAAATTAGCGTCTAAGTTTTTGTTTTTGGTTAAGAGTTTGTTGTGTGTAGAACGGTTGACCATTGACTAGCATTTTGTGCTAGCACGACCGATTTAATTGATAAGATTCAAAGTGAGATTTATAATATTTATTTTGCCAGAATAATATTTTCTATATAAATTAATTTTTTCCAATGATTATCGTTATTGATGCTGCATTTCATTACAGGACAAAAATAATATTTCACAGACAAAAATAATTTTTTTTGTTGTTAATGTTTTTATGTATTTCTATGTGCACATATACATACATCATTTTTGGATGATGATTAATCTCTATTGAAATTTAGTATAATAGATTTAGAATTTGATATCTGTTTATATGATTGGAAAATGATTGAATTGCTATATATTCAATAATAGCTCTTAAAAGAAAGTGAAGTGTAGATTTTCTAAAACTCCAGAGGCTCAATAGTCTTTTTCAAGTGGTCCAAATGTGTCACTAATGATAAGCCGAACATGTCACAATGAGAAGCCAACATATGTCACCAATGATGTGTCGGCACTTGTCAACTAACTGGAGTCATTCCTCGGATGATTTCCTACTTCTTCCTTCGTATTCCATTCATATTTCGAAAATCTTTTGTTCAAAATTATCGATCTTAGCTAACATAGAGGATGCTTGTCACGACCCCCTCTCTAGGGCGGGCCCAACCCTAGAAAGAGGTCCGCGATCAACTTCAGCTCTCGAGCATCTATATGTTAAACCCACCATTTGGTTTCACACAATAATACATCATAAATTACAAATACATGGTATATGCATCGAATACATTATTTACAACACGTCTTAATAATATACAAGAGACGACTCAAATGTCGGGACCAATCCCAAAATACAATTGTGGCACGTGGATCCATATCTGGTACTCATGCTATGATCACGAACTACTGGAAATGTTTAGGGAAGAGGAGAGTGAGCTTAAAAGCTCAGCAAGTAAGCACTCATTCTCTCAACATGACCTCACCAACAAAATAGGAAATTAATATATATAATATAATATATATGAAAATATCAGTGAGATATATAACAGCTATCTCAAGCATAACATACTCACAACAACACAACTCATCTCTTTACATCAATATAACATACTCACAACAACACAACTCATCTCTTTACATCCATCAACTCATCTCAAAATCACATAGTACTCAATAGTTCATTTCATAGTACAAATGTACAATTTATATCTCAAATTATTATTCACCATTATATTCTCATGCTATCGATTACTCAATCAATTTTTCCAACAAACATATATAAATATATATGAAAATAGCATATGTTATAATATCATCACAACAATCATCCCACAACAATCATCCCACAACAATACACAACATCCATCAAACATGGTTTGCTAATCCGGGTCTAGTATAACAGAGGATTGAAACCAATGGGAGAGTACCTCAATGACAACTCCCACTTTTCCAACCATATCAACTCGTAAAATGTGAGTAAAATATACTCAATGAGGAAGCCCAGTACTCCCCCATATCAAACCAATAGGAGAGTACCTCAATGACACTCCCCAGGTTTTCTATCATCTCATATCATCTGATGTATCATCACATCCCATCTCAAATCCGACCACTATTATACCAAACCCGGCAGCGTAACACACAGCACACATCATCAACACAATCACATCTCACATCCAATCCACCAATCTCATCTCAATAATTATGATTTCATAAATCATATTTATTTTACAATCTCGATATTATATCTCAACAAAATATATTAATATAAATATATCTATAAATATACCCTTATGTTTATATATATAAATACCGACTCTCACAACAAACCATCAATCAATCAAACAATATGTTAGAGAATCACCACAGAGTGTACTAACCTCTATCCATGCAAAACTCTGAATAAATCTATATTCTCCGAGAATCTGTAAAATGTAAAATTACGATCATGTCCCTTCAATTAAACCAAAATTATGATTTACCCCTAAACTTTCTAAATTTCCGTTTTAGCCCCTAAACTTATCCGATATGCCAAATAGTCCTAAAATTCTTAAATATTACTATTTAATCCCTAATAAGCAGAATTTACAAATTTACCCTCTTAATTATGCAAATTTTACAATTATATCCAAAACTTTCTAATTCTATCATTTACACCACCAAAAACAGTAATAATCACATACCGAGCTCCAAACGATCTCCAATCTCTCAAAGAAAGATCCACTATCAGCAAATCTCTCAAGGATCACAGCGACGACTTCGGAACTTACTGATATGCTTAACGATGGGTAAGCGGGCCCCACAACGAAGATCAGGCCCCACATCCAAAAAGCGGGCCTCACGATCAGATACTTTCGACGGTGGATATATATATACCAAAACGCTCGTATAATCGAGAGCAACGATCTGATATGTTCGGATCACCGATCCAATGGTCGGATCTCAACTTCTAGTGCTATTCCCGAATTACCGGTAATTATAAAACGGAAACAACACCCAAACGATGTCGGATCGGAAGTGACCACCGGCGTTGGAAAGACTCGGCCTGAAAAGTGCCCACTCGCCAGAGGTGGCCATCAGAAGTGACCGGGACGGCCAGAAATTACAGAAGAACCGACGCGAGCGGCGACTTCATCTCGCTCCCTTCCAGCGGCGCGTTGGAGGCGCGCCACCGTCCGAACGGCTTGATTGGCGGCTATGGAAAGCTGACATCGGCAGCTTTCCGATGGACCGGCGCGTGGCTGAAGGTGATCTGCGGAGCGGAGCGGGGAGCGGCGGTGGCGACTTCAAGTTTAGGCAAGAGAAAGAGCTGTGGGAGGAGAAAAATAGAAGAGAGAGAGAATTTTTTTTTTTTTTTTTTTGCTTTTCCTTTTGCCACGCATCTGACTCTCTCTCTCTTATAACTTTCAAAAGCAATTGTTTTTTTTAAATAATTTTTTTTGCCATGTCACGCAGCAGATTATTACAATCTACACCCACCTTAAAAAATTTCGCCTCGAAATTCCTCAATCCTCAAATAGTTCTGGAAACTTCTCCTTCAAATCGTGTTCCACTTCCCAAGTTGCATCCTGAATATGATGATTAGTCCGCAAAACCTTTACACGAGAAATACATCTGGATCTCAACTCTCGAATCTTTTGATCTATGATAACCACGGGTTGATCTTCGTATGTCAAGCTCTTGCTCAGGCCCAACGGTTAACTTTCTAAAATGTGACAATAGTTTGATACAAACTTCGCTAAAACGAATATACGAATCACTTTATGAATCATTTCTAATTCCGATGGTAATGATAGACGAAACATCATTTTTCCCACTCTCTTCAAAATCTCAAAAGAACCATTACAGCTCGAAGAAGACGTTCTCTTCCGGCCAAACCTCAATGCTCCATTCCAATAAGAATTTTTTTTTCAAGAATACTGTATCCCCAATTTAGTACTCGAGATCATACCCCTGCTGTTTACAAAACTCTACCAGCGATTCTACTCAACCAACAGTCTTGCTCGGATCAACCTGATCCTATCAGATACCAATCCACCATGTCTGAGCCAGGAATCTATCTATCTCCAATCTCATCCCAACAAACAAAAGCCCTAAATCGCCTCTCTCGTAAAGCCTTAAATGGAGTTATATTGATACTGGTCAAAAGCTATAGTTATAGGCAAACTCGATCAAATGTAAATGTTCACCCCAACTCCCTTTATGTCAAAACATACGATCTCAACAAATCTTCTATCACCATTATATTCTCATGCTATCGATTACTCAATCAATTTTTCCAACAAACATATATAAATATATATGAAAATAGCATATGTTATAATATCATCACAACAATCATCCCACAACAATCATCCCACAACAATACAAACATCCATCAAACATGGTTGCTAATCCGGGTCTAGTATAACAGAGGATTGAAACCAATGGGAGAGTACCTCAATGACAACTCCCAAGCTTTCCAACCATATCAACTCGTAAAATGTGAGTAAAATATACTCAATGAGGAAGCCCCCGTACTCCCCCCATATCAAAACCAGTAGGAGAGTACCTCAATGACAACTCTCAAGGTTTTCTATCATCTCATATCATCTGATGTATCATCACATCCCATCTCAAATCCGACCACTATTATACCAAACCCGGCAGCGTAACACAACAGCACACATCATCAACACAATCACATCTCACATCCAATCCACCAATCTCATCTCAATAATTATGATCTCATAATATCATATTTATTTTACATCTCGATATTATATCTCAACAAAATATATTTAATATAAATATATCTATATAATATACCATTATGTTTATATATATAAATACCGACTCTCACAACAACCATCAATCATCAAACAATATGTTAAGAGAATCACCACAGAGTGTACTAACCTCTATCCATGCAAAACTCTGAATAAATCTATATTCTCGCCGAGAATCTGTAAAATGTAAAATTACGATCAGGTCCCTCAATTAAACCAAAATTATGATTTTACCCCTAAACTTTCTAAATTTCCGTTTTAGCCCCTAAACTTATCCGATATGCCCAAATAGTCCTAAAATTCTTAAATATTACTATTTAATCCCTAATAAGCAGAATTTACAAATTTACCCTCTTAATTATGCAAATTTACAATTATATCCAAAACTTTCCAATTCTATCATTTACACCCCCAAAACAGTAATAATCACATACCGAGCTCCAACGATCTCCAAATCTCTCAAAGAAAGATCCACTAGTCAGCAAATCTCTCAAGGATCACAGCGACGACTTCGGAACTTGCTGATATGCTTAACGAGGTAAGCGGGCCCCACAACGAAGATCGGGCCCCACATCCAAAAAGCGGGCCTCACGATCAGATACTTTCGACGGTGGATATATATATATACCAAAACGCTCGTAAAATCGAGAGCAACGATCTGATATGTTCGGATCACCGATCCAACGGTCGGATCTCAACTTCTAGTGCTATTCCCGAATTACTGGTAATTATAAAACGGAAAACAACCCAAACGATGTCGGATCCGGAAGTGACCACCGGCGTTGGAAAGATCTCGGCCTGAAAAGTGCCCACTCGCCAGAGGTGGCCATCAGAAGTGACCGGAGATGGCCAGAAATTACAGAAGAACCGACGGCGAGTCGGTCCCTTCCAGCGGCGCGTGGAGGCGCGTCCACCGTCCGATCGGCTTGATCTTGGCGGCTATGGAAAGCTGACATCGGCAGCTTTCCGATGGACCGGCGCGTGGCTGAAGGTGATCTGCGGAGGAGCGGCGGTGGCGACTTCAAGTTTAGGCAGAGAGAGAGAGCTGTGGGAGAGAGAAAAATAGAAGAGAGAGAATTTTTTTTTTTTTTGCTTTTCCTTTTGCTCACGCATCTGACTCTCTCTCTCTTATAAACTTTCAAAAGCAATTATTTTTTTTTAAATAATTTTTTTTTGCCAACTGTCACGCAGTATTACAATCTACCCACCTTAAAAAAATTTCGTCCTCGAAATTCCTCAATCCTCAAATAGTTCTGGATACTTCTCTTTCAAATCGTGTTCCACTTCCCAAGTTGCATCCTGAATATGATGATTAGTCCGCAAAACCTTTACACGAGAAATACATCTGGATCTCAACTCTCGAATCTTTTGATCTATGATCTCCACGGGTTGATATTCGTATGTCAAGATCTTGCTCAGGCCCAACGGTTAACTTTCTAAAATGTGACAATAGTTTGATACAAACTTCGCTAAAACGAATATACGAATCACTTTATGAATCATTTCTAATTCCGATGGTAATGATAGACGAAACATCATTTTTCCCACTCTCTTCAAAATCTCAAAAGAACCATTACAGCTCGAAGAAGACGTTCTCTTCCGGCCAAACCTCAATGCTCCATTCCAATAAGAATTTTTTTTTTCAAGAATACTGTATCCCCAATTTAGTACTCGAGATCATACCCTCTGCTGTTTACAAAACTCTACCAGAGATTCTACTCAACCAACAGTCTTGCTCGGATCAACCTGATCCTATCAGATACCAATCCACCATGTCTGAGCCAGGAATCTATCTATCTCCAATCTCATCCCAACAAACAAAAGCCCTAAATCGCCTCTCTCGTAAAGCCTTAAATGGAGTTATATTGATACTGGTCAAAAGCTATAGTTATAGGCAAACTCGATCAAATGTAAATGTTCACCCCAACTCCCATTTATGTCAAAACATACGATCTCAATAAATCTTCTATCATCTGAATAGTTTACTCTGACTGACCGTCAGTCTGAAGATGAAATGAGGTGCTCGTAGAAATCTTGATCCTATAGTCTTCAAGAAATTCTACCGAAAATGAAAGGTAAATCCAACAACTCTATCTATTACAATCATTAAGGGTATACTATGCAATTGTACAATCTGCTTCACAACTATATATCACTAGTCTCTCTAGTCCCCACGTAACTCGAATCGCTAGAAAATGAGCAGACCTAGACAATCGATCCACTACTACACACATTGCATCATACCGCGTCCTCGACAACCGTACCACAAAATCCATCACGATATTTTCCCATGGCCACTCAGGTCTAATTGAAGACTGGAGTAATCCAACTGGTTGTTGATGCTCTCCTATATCCTATTGACAAACTAAACACCGAGATATAAACACTTAAATCTCTCTCTTCATTCCCAACCACCAATAAATCTTCTTTAGATTTTTATACATCTTAGTGCTCTCAAATTTCATATAATAATGATCATCATGTGCCTCATCCAAGATCTCTCACTTGAGCTTTCTAGTAAATGGTATCACGACTTTATCACTAATAATTATACATTCTCTTAACTCAATCTGAAAGTAGTAATCTCATTCATTCCAATATCTCCTCTCCATTTTCCACATTGGTTAAACCGCTTGTGCTATAATAAATCTATCTAACAATGTGTGTCGAACCTTCGTATAAACAAGAATATCCTTACTATAGATCAATCCAAAAGTCAAGCATATCAATGTCTCCTCAAAGATTTTTTTTTTTTTTTTTTATCTAACTCTAAAAAATTTATCACATTTTTCCTATTCGGTGTATCAGTAACTTCATTGACCTTTCAAGGATGATAGTCAATAGTACAATCATAGTCACTTGAAACTCTGACCAATGTGTCTTTTTTTTTTTTTTTAAATTGAGATATTTCTGTGTGGAAAAATATTTCATACTCTAACGATCATTATACATCTCACACTCACCATCATATGAATAATGCCTCAAATTATTATTATTTAAACATGTGTTGCAACTTACAATCCAACTATCTCGTTTCCTAAAGAAAAGGCTCCACTTAGGGTCCCATTTCGACAACAGCTGTAAAGAGATTTTAGCATTTTACACAAAATCCACTGCCTTAAGATTTCCACTACTGAAAAGAGGATTTCCAGGCCCCTCATATTTCCGCTTTACATCTTGTCACCGTGATAATTATTATCCTTTCCAATTATGCATGGATACTGTGAAAATGTCTTTTCACGAAGAAATTATTGTTATCCTTTCCTATAAAAGATGCATATGTTCTTAGGGAATTACTCAAATTTCTTTTATGGCATCCTCCTCTACCAATCCTAACCCATGTCCAAAATCTGCCAGAGCTAAGGTGATATACCAAAAACTTTGTAAATGGCCAGTCATAGATCGAGAAGTGATAGACTCTAAATATGTTCGAGACCTTTGGAAAGATATCTACAAATGTCTCAATGAAGCTCCATCCGCTCATTTGCCCAAAGAAATTGCACTAGATATCGTGGTAAGAGTTCCTACAAACTTCATGAGATAGTGTTTCATTCTTAGAACTATTTGGAATGGAAAAATAGATGGTTTAATCCAATACGAAAATAATTCTGCAATTGTTCACTGTGGATATCACAGATTTCATTCCACAGTTTTCATCAACAGTTAGGATTTCTTCAATCATTGTCAATGGAGTCTCGGCACCCTGTTTGAACTCGGTTTCCTAAATGGATTTATTCTTGGACCAAGTCCAATCCATCCCAACTATCCTGGTATCTCAGAAGCCAGCCTAAGTGAGCTTCATCCCTTTATCAGTAATATTTTACATCAATGGTATAAACGACACAAAAGTATTACTGTTTGGATCGAAACCATTACTCCAGAATGGTCGGATGACTATTCACTCGTTTACCACCCAATTCATCTTATAAGAATCATACCATCACATCAACTCACTAATTGGAGACTCAGTATTTGGCCATCTAGACCAAAGCTTAGGCTTATTATGATTACGATGATATTTTCCCAGCAGATATTACCTTTCGTCATTGTTGTGATCTTAGAGCTCTTTCCGCAGACTCAATCCGTCGAAGTCTAGAAAGCAATATCAATGATAAAGACTGGCAACTCTTCACTACTATCGAAGAGTCATATAGAAGTATCGTTCAAGGCTACAACAAAATCAAGTTTCCTGACAGTCTCGAAATCCAAGTCATCGACGGTCTCATTCCTATGTCTCTACGTGCTAAACGCAAATGGGAAGATTATCAATTCGAAGATGATCCTGTCCTTGCAACGCAACCAAATTGTTATATTCCATAATGTAATCATAAATCTTATATTTTGTTGCTTTGATTGATATTATAGTGTTTGCTTGCTCATACAAAAAGTGTCAATAAACTCTTATTCCTTCTTTCTCAAACACCAAAATTCTAATATCTTCGATTTGCTCACTCACGACAATGTTCCAACTACTACAGAAAATTCACATTAGGTACAACTGTAGAAATCTTGTCAGATACGACTACGGAAATAGCGAAAAGAACAACTATCAAAACTACTGGAGGTATTAGTCTAAACTCCTCGTTATCCTCAACAATCGGATGAACACCAAATAAGCTATAACAAATTCAAGAACTATCAGCTGAGTGTGAGGTCTCTCTACACTATTCCTCGATAATTTTGCACGCATCGTCACACTATCCCTCTCCCACGTTGAGTACCAGTACCACGGCCACATCCAGACATTTTACTACGGACACAAAACTACCATTTTAATACCCTCATCTAATGCAACGTGTCTACAGAACCTAAAACCTGGCTCTGATACCAAATCTGTCATGACCCCCTCCCTAGGGCGGGCCCAACCCTAGAAAAAGGTCCGCGATCAACTTCAGCTCGAGCAATCTATATGTCAAACCCACCATTTGGTTTCACACAATAATACATCATAAATTACAAATACATGGTATATGCATCGGATACATTGTTTACAACACGTCTTAATAATATACAAGAGACGACTCAAATGTCTGGACCAATCCCAAAATACAAATGTGGCACGTGGATCCATATCTGGTAGTGCTCATGCTATGATCACGAACTACCTGAAATGTTTAGGGGAAAAAGAGAGTGAGCTTAAAAAGCTCAGCAAGTAAGCACCCATTCTCTCAACATGACCTCACCAACAAAATAGGAATATATATATATATATATATATATATATATATATATATATATATATATATATATATATATATATATATAGATATATATATATATATATATATATATATATATATATATATATATATATATATAATATATATATATATATATATATTATATATATATATATATATATATGAAAATATCAGTGAAGATATATAACAGCTATCTCAAGCATAACATACTCACAACAACCACTTATCTCTTTACATCCATATAACATACTCACAACAACACAACTCATCTCTTTACATCCATCAACTCATCGGAAAATCATATAGTACTCAATAGTTCATTTCATAGTACAAATGTACAATTTATATCTCAAATTATTATTCACCATTATATTCTCATGCTATCGATTACTCAATCAATTTTTCCAACAAACATATATAAATATATATGAAAATAGCATATGTTATAATATCATCACAACAATCATCCCACAGCAATCATCCCACAACAATACAAACATCCATCAAACATGGTTGCTAATCCGGGTCTAGTATAACAGAGGATTGAAACCAATGGGAGAGTACCTCAATGACAACTCCCAAGCTTTCCAACCATATCAACTCGTAAAATGTGAGTAAAATATACTCAATGAGGAAGCCCCCGTACTCCCCCATATCAAAACCAGTAGGAGAGTACCTCAATGACAACTCCCAAGGTTTTCTATCATCTCATATCATCTGATGTATCATCACATCCAATCTCAAATCTGACCACTATTATACCAAACCCCCGGCAGGTAACACAACAGCACACATCATCAACACATCACATCTCACATCCAATTAGGGGTGGTCGTGGTTCGGTTTGGTTCGGTTTTTGCTAAAAACCAAACCAAAACCATATTTTACGGTTCGGATTTTTTACCTCTCAAACCAAACCATTAAATAACGGTTTGGTTCGGATTGAAAATTTTTTAAACCAGTGGTTACGGATTGGTTCGGTTCGGTTTACGGATTATTATATTTAAAACAAATTTTCATCCACTTAAGTGGAAAAAAAACTAGTCTATCCAACAAATAGTATGATGTGCTAATGTGTAAGTTGTGACTCTAGGAAACACATACACTCCATCAAGGATTGAAAAATGAGGCACAATTAATTCTTGTATTTTTTAAAAATTACCTTGAATAATGATGCTATCATCATTCTAATTAAGAGACAAATCCAACATTTTACTTTCAAGAATAATGATACTACCATAAAATAAAAAAATAAGAATAAAAGTATTAATAAATAAATTGAAGAATAAAAGTATTAACAAATTAATATATTAACAAAAAATTTAAGATAAAAGTATTAACATACTAATAAAAAGAAAACATAGAATAAAATAAAAAAGAAAAATACAAAATTTTTTTATTAAAATGTATAATTTTTTTTAATTATAACGGTTCGGTTCGGTTTTACAGGTGCGGTTCGGATTAGCTCCTGAACCGAACCGTAAACCGTTTGGGGTAGGCCAATCCGAACCGCAAATCGAACCGTTAGAAAAAAAACCGTAAATTCGGTCTGGTTTGGTTCGGTTTGCGGTTTGGTTCGGTTCGGTCGGTTTTTTTTGCCCACCCCTACATCCAATCCACCAATCTCATCTCATAATTATGATCTCATAATATCATATTTATTTTACATCTCGATATTATATCTCAACAAAATATATTTAATATAAATTTATCTATATAATATACCATTATATTTATATATATAAATACCGACTCTCACAACAACCATCAATCATCAAACAATATGTTAAGAGAATCACCACAGAGTGTACTTACCTCTATCCATGCAAAACTCTGAATAAATCTATATTCTCGCCGAGAATCTGTAAAATGTAAAATTACGATCAAGTCCCTCAATTAAACCAAAATTATGATTTTACCCCTAAACTTTCTAAATTTCCGTTTTAGCCCCTAAACTTATCCGATATGCCCAAATAGTCCTAAAATTATTAAATATTACTATTTAATCCATAATAAGCAGAATTTACAAATTTACCCTCTTAATTATGCAAATTTACAATTATATCCAAAACTTTCCAATTCTATCATTTACACCCCCAAAACAGTAATAATCACATACCGAGCTCCAACGATCTCCAAATCTCTCAAAGAAAGATCCACTAGTCAGTAAATCTCTCAAGGATCACAGCGACGACTTCGGAACTTACTGATATGCTTAACGAGGTAAGCGGGCCCCACAACGAAGATCGGGCCCCACATCCAAAAAGCGGGCCTCACGATCAGATACTTTCGACGGTGGATATATATATACCAAAATGCTCGTATAATCGAGAGCAACGATCTGATATGTTCGGATCACCGATCCAATGGTCGGATCTCAACTTCTAGTGCTATTCCCGAATTACCGGTAATTATAAAACGGAAAATAACCCAAACGATGTCGGATCCGGAAGTGACCACTGGCGTTGGAAAGATCTCGGCCTGAAAAGTGCCCACTCGCCGGAGGTGGCCATCAGAAGTGACCGGAGACGGCCGAAAATTGCAGAAGAACCGGCGGCGAGTCGCTCCCTTCCAGCGGCGCGTGGAGGCGCGTCCACCGTCCGATCGGCTCGATCTTCGATGGCTATGGAAAGCTGACATCGGTAGCTTTCCGATGGACCGGCGCGTGGCTGAAGGTGACCGGCGGAGGAGCGGCGGCGGCGACTTCAAGTTTAGGCAGAGAGTGAGAGCTGTGGGAGAGAGAAAAATAGAAGAGTGTGAATTTTTTTTTTTTTTTTTTTGCTTTTCCTTTTGCTCACACATCTGACTCTCTCTCTCTCTTATAAACTTTCAAAAGCAATTATTTTTTTTAAATAATTTTTTTTTGCCAACTGTCACGCAGTATCACAATGCTGATCTTAGCTAACATAGGGGATGCTTAACTTCACAGCTCTTGGGTCTATTTGCGAGGTTATTGCTTTTAGCATTGAATTGCCTTTTTTGCTTTTACATCCAAGAGAGATCTTAGTGTCGAGCTAGGTGGTACGCAAGGCCAACACGTAGCCCAATCAATGGATGAACGTGGCACTCATTTAGTCTATAAAATTGAAAGTATAAGAACCTGAGAGTTCATGCAATTCTGAACGATCATAATTTTATGGTGTTTGAATTATTTCTTTCAGGATGGAATAGTAATGCAGACGTTGCACTTATACCTTAACATTAGTGAACCCTGCCTCAAGCCAATGCTGCAATAAGAAGATGGAGTACATTTCCAGCGATCATCTTGTCTGGGTTTCACCAGTGAGGAGGGCTATAGGGGCTGCCATTCGGAAGAGTGGATGGACAATTTGGTCTTATAATAATTTTTAAAATTTTAAAATTAAAATCATAAGATGCACTAAATCCATGTAGTGGTGGCAATTTGGGTTAGGATTCGTTTATTCGTTCGATTTGATTCGATTAGCTTTAAAGCGAATACAGATTTGAAAAAATGGATTCATTTAATAAATAGGTCAATTCGATTCGATTCATTTATTAAACAAATCGAATACGAATTTAAGCTCATTGATTTGTTTATTCGTTTAGGATTCATTTTATTATTTTTATTTACTAGTTCTTGTTAATTTTCAATTAAGATTCAATAAATTATAGCTAATTACCATAAAAAAAAGAGTAATATTTTTTATGTTTGGTTACGTATTTTTAGTAAATATATTAATTACATATTTCATATGTATATATTTATGAAAAAATAATGTAATTCAAGTGTCGTAAATTATTTTATTAAATAATATCATGATTAAACCAATAAACGAATATTCTTATTCGATTCGTTTAACAAACGAATCGAATATGAATCCTGATATTAGAATTCGTTTAATAAACGAATCAAATACGAATCCATCACATTTTGATTCGATTCGTTTAAGATTTAATATATATTCGATTCGTTGTTTGTTTTGCCACCCCTAAATCCATGGCCTCACAAGAGCTTACTTAAAGAAACGCACACAAACAACAATTCTATATATCCAAGAGGGGGAGGGGTGAAAGCCTAATATTACGGAATTAAAAATCTATCTGATTTTACGTTACTAAATTAGTAATTTTACCAATCAAACTTATTTATTAATTTTTCATTGAAAACTATGTAATCACGTAATGGATTTTGATGACATCAACATTGAAGTCTTTGACGTACATAAACGATACATTACAAAAAATATTGAAGCACGTTAGTAGTGAAGAGCGAGAATGTGAAAACTAGCGGCAAATCGAAAATAATATTGCTTAGTTTTAGCTTAGAGCTTTAAAATATAATATGAATTATTTATCTAAGTACTTAAGCTCATAGGACACATGCACATTCATATTGATGCATTATGATCATGTATAAAATATTTTAAACCTTCAAATCCCGCGTTGTGTACTGTGACCGGTATATCGGTGCCATACCGATCTAATGTTCTATTTTTCATGCTAAGTGGAACCGGTACATTTCAAACTGGTGACATATTGGCGGCCGTACCGGTCATATTGGGAATTTCATACACACTGGAACCGACATGTATCAAACCGACTACCATACCGATCCATATACTGGTGTCCATGTCGGTGAGCCTATTAGTAAAACATGCTTACTGGAACCGGCGAGAACCATTTGGTACTCATACCAGTTATCATACCGGTCTAACAGATATATTTAGAATGGTAATATAGTCATTGAGAGCCGTTAATATGCCAAATCGGCATACTGGTCTGGAGATCGGTATACCGGTCTCATACAGGGAAAATGGGGTTACCTTGTATTTTATTATAAATTGAGCCCAATTCATTTTTGCAATGTTAGACAACCTTTATATATATTACACTAAGGTAAAAACTTAGAGTTTTCTTTAACCTTTATAATCATACACTCTTATATATCAAGCTCACATACTACACCTTCTTAATCATTAGTGGTGATGGATTACTTGGGTAAAACGTCTCACATAATCTTTTTTATCTTTGTGAGTGCCCAAGTGTTGAGATATATGCCCTACAGCTTCATGTAATGTAAACGATTTTATATGTTATGAAATAAAATGATGCATTATTCATTTATCAAAGTGTTTGTTTAAATTTCGTATATTGTAAATTATCTTGATTACCCTAGATTACATATGTACCTTCAGACTTAGTGTATGCGTGTCATATACAAGAAGATTTAAGTCTGAATTTGGTAATCTAAAATATTCCATAGAAAGCAAACAAAGCGGATACTTTGTTTGTGGTTTATTTATAGCTGCGGTCCATTCTATAATTGTATGGCGACCTTGATCCGAGATCGTTCATGTGAAGACATGAGAATGGAGGCACCTTGTATGATGTGATCATAAAGGACTGGACCCAGATAGAAATGACTTTATTATAATATCCGTTAAATAAAGAAATTCATTTCGATCTACTAGATGGTCATATATGGAGTGAACTTAATCCTGAGTGTACTACGAACTCCTGGATGGCAGGCTATGTCATTTGATTTAAAAAGGTGAGGTTGTAACAGTCCCGACCAATAGCTACATACTTTGGCGGCATGGTCTGGTGTGTAGCTGGGGACGTTGGAAATGGTGATCGAGCATCATTCACTTTTTGTATGAATATTTGATATTTATGTAATATAATATTTATTTTATCATGGTTATTTATTTATTAATATGGTATAACTCTTACTTTTATTTATATATTATAAATCTAAAAGTTAGATTACTCTAAGAGTTAGAGATTTCGAGTTACACTCGCAACCTTATATGAATTTAGTAAAGGCCTGAGAGTTACAACGTATGCTGATATAGTTGCAAGAGTTGCAAATGGTGTTGAGAAATATCATGCATTCTCTCGAATATAAATTATTCCTGGTCTAGATATATTAACATGGGTCGGTCATTATATTGGTAAGACTAGTGCATTGTCTATATATGTAATGGACATATGGTTTGTCTCAACTGACTGTGAGCTTAGCAGAAGTTCGTATAAAAATGCGAATATTCATTAGTGGAATGAATATTGAATAAACTCATAAAAGATGACAAATAAATATTCCATAAAACTGTCAATAATTGTCTTTTCGAGTTAAGTAGTTATTGTGGTTCTTTGACTTGAGACACCACGGTGGTCTTGTGAGTGATCCTCCATGCCCGATACCATGCATGTTAGAGACCTTTCATGGTCTGACCTCTGGATGAGTGTTAGGTATAGACCAATGCTCACGAAGATCGATGCTTGTTAATATGAGGATTCGTCAGTGCATATGTTTGGATTTTATTTCCAGAAATTTTCAAAATATATTCCGGAAATCTTTTGGCCAAAAGTGCGTCGAAGAAATTATTTCTTAACATTATAAATAATATTGAAAAAGAGTTTTGCATATATTATTTATTAATGGAATATAATTATGAAACTTTATTTTTATATTGAGTAGATAAGGTTTTAACAGTAAATCCATAACCTTACTCAATTGGAAACGGTAATAACGAAAAGATTATACATTAGCGTTTTAACCTTGACTTGTTTGGTTCGACGTGTCGTGTTGTTTTATCATGATTTGTAGGTGGACAGGCCTTAATGAAATATGTATATAAGTATATGAGATATATATGTATATATATACGTAACAACCGAACGTGAGCCTAGAGAGTTCCATTATATTGAGTTTACTCGTTGAGAACTAGGGCAACCTATCGTCAAATATTGACAAAGTATTTTTGGGTATTTAGGATTAAATTATTTAATCCGATAATTCATGAGATGAATTGAATTAATTAATTTTATATCAAGAGTTGGTATAATTTTTTTGTATAATAAATGTCAATTTGATTTACATTAAATTAGTAATTATTTTATGAATTAATTTAATTGTTAAATTAATATACAAAATTAATTACTTAGTTTATACAAATAAAGGTTTTAATTAATTAAAGTAACTAAGTTAAAGCTATTGAACATTTTTGGTTAAAGTAACTAATTCATTCAATTGTAACTAAGTTACTAAGTTGGTGAGATTACTTAATTTTAACTATGGTTAAGTTGCCTTTTGAAATTATGTGGCGTAGGGAAAAGATTCCCTTAAACCATGGTTTAATGGATCGGCTATGGTTCGGTTTTGTTTTTTTTTTTTAATTAATTTTAATGAAAACAAAAATTATAAAAAGAAAACATTTACCTTACCTTTTTGGTTTTTTGGCTACTGCAGAAATAAAAGCAAAAAAAAAAAAAAAAAAAGACAACCACTTTTCCTTAGTTTTTGTCTACTGCCGTAAGAGGAGAAAGAAGTAAAAAATTGACTTTGTTTTCTTCTTCTGCATCTCACCACTGCCGAAATCAATAAGGAAAAGAATTGTTTTTTTTTTTTGGCTTCAAAAAACCAAGCCTAAATCTCACCAAATATTACCCAAACCTTGTTTCAAGTCTATACAATTAATCTTTAAGAGTTGGAGGTTGATTTGTGTTCTTGAAACTTAGATTTTTCCCTAGGATTTTAAGAGTTAAATCGGGAAAAATCTTGTTGCCACTCTTGAGTGATCAAACCACCTTTTGATCACCAAGATTTGTTAATTGAGTAGCTTGATTTGGTGGAGTTTGAAGAAGTTCAAAGTGCTTGGAAAAGCTTGGATGCAACCCTTCACAAATTGGCAAGGATTGAAAACAATTGTTGGTAAATTTAATTTGTAAATTTATTGTTCATTTGTTGATGTTAATTGTTGAGAAAATTGTTGTGGATTTGTTGGATTAATTGGAAGCATGTAAGTGAGGAATTAGAAGCATTTAAGTGTTGAAAAATTAGTATATAAATGATATGTTAATTTTGAATGCTTGAATTAATTTTTCAAGAGTTGGAAAATTATTTTGTATGCTTGAATTAATTTTTCAAGTGTTGGAAAATTAATTTTAGTATGTTTGGATTATTTTTAAGTGTTGAAAATAATTTTAGAAGCTTAAAATAATTTGTCAAGAGTTGATATATGTATTAAAGTGTGTAAAATTTTTAATTGAGCTTATGGTAATTATTTTAATGCATAAAAAATGGTAATGATTTTTAATGCATTGGAATTTTTAAATTTGTGATTAAAAATTTTATTCACTGTTTTTGTAATTGCCGAAAAAAATTATTCGCTCAGGATTTGATCTCGGGTGGGTTCCGCTGCGCACGGCTTATCCGTTCCTCGCTCAACACGTTTTACATAGAAATGGAGTTCACTTATTCTTGCGAGAAGTAGAGAAATATCTTCCTCAAGGGTTGATTCTGTACTTGAACGGTTAGAGCGCTCAAGTCTTTCTATTACGAATAGAAAGATTAAAATTCATAATGGTTATAAATAAATTGTTCATTAGAGAATCAATGGTACTTAAGGTAAAAATAATTAGAACGGGCATTGGAAAAGAAATTCTCTTAAATACCTTGCTGAGCTGAAGGAGAAAAAGACTACATGTAAATATGATTTACTTTTTATTTGAATCTTTATTAGTGGAGGATGATAAATCCACTTGCATTGTTGATTCTAGACCCATTAACCATGTTTGTTCTTATTTGCAGCTACTTAACTCATGTAGGGACTTTACTGAAGGTGCCTACTGTAGGAAACGACTTTCCTTAGCGCGGTGGAAGTTGCTTGTGGTGGCACTGGGTCCGATATGGTCTTTAAAATTTTCTTTGTCTTCTCCATTTGTTCTAGTAGCCGAAATCAATCTTTTGTTGTCCAACACTTGGATCGACCACTCGATCTTTCGAACTATATCTCGAAACCAAAAAACCGAAGTATAGGCTTCACTCACAAAGATTAAACTCTAAACAATTTAGAAAATCAAGATGTCACAATTAGTGTTTGGCTTTAGGAATTTCAAACACTCTCACAACTCTTGTGAATGTTTGAACTCTCTCTATTTTATCTCAAATCTTTCTCACAACACTTGTGTGAATGTTTGCAAAATGATAATCTTAGGAAGTGAGAGAAATGATAGAGATCATATTCTCTTACACAAGCCAACTAACCTTGTCATTAAACATCTAATGCTTTCTTGCAATGGCCAATACAAAAATGCAAATGTCATACCAAAGCATAAGAAATGATAAGTTAAAGACAAGGAATTTGTCATTAAGCATCTAATACTTTCTTTCAATGGCAAATACATAAATGTGGAGGCCGTACCAAAACATAAAATGCATTAGCTAATGAAAAATATATTAGGTGTATACATGCCACCTAATAGACATAACTGCTTGGATGACATGGTAAGCCATATGGCTTTGTCTCCAATGGTAAATAAAAATCAATATCTAAATAATGATTTATTTACCTTCAATTACGTTATAGTAATTATTTCATAATTATTACTAACTTGATTATCTCATAATCAAGACTTGATTATCTCATAATCAAAGAATTGTAGAAAATATTAAGTTCAAATAATTTAACATAATTTTCATTTGTGACAATAAATATCATTAATCTCATTAATAATATATAAATATAAAGTGAGCATATGATTAGACAATCTAATTATATTAGGTTTGCTATAGTTAATCGAGCTAGCACGGGGACCAAATGGACCTACGGTTTTGAGCTCCAATAATTCCGAAATATTAATTAAACTCTTTAATCAAATATTATGAATTATTAACTCCACGTTATTCCACTAAAAAATCAAAGTTGAACTCCTGTTACCGTAGATGGATAAAATAAACCGAACAACTCCGGTGTCCATCGATATTAGTCATTACATATGGATATAGCCTTTCACGAATATCTCATAAATAGAGCCAACTCCTCAAAATATTTTATCTCTTAAGCATCATTGATTCTATAATGAACAGTTAATTCATAACAATTATGAATATATAAAACTTTCTATTCATAATAGAAAAGTTGAGCACTCAAATTGTTCAAGTCCCGAATCAACTCTTTTAAAAAATATTCTTCTGCTTCTCGTAAGAAGGAGTGAATTCCATATCCATGAAAAACGTTCCCAACTACACAACAAACCATATCCCCAAAATACATAGTTATTGGTCGGGAATGCAACACCAACCTCACCATAGTAAATCAAAGGACATAGCCTGTCATGCAGGATTTCGTAGTACACTCAGAATTAAGATCGAATCCATATATGACCATCTATTAGATAAAATGAATTTCTTTGGTTAACAGATATTAAAAGAAATTTTTATTTATCTGAGTCAAGTCATATATGATCTCATCATACAAGGTACCTACATGTAACATCCCGTCTAGGCCAGGATGCTACAGGTAGGAGACAGGCTAACCCTACATCCATAAGCCTCTTATTCTAACGAAATTTCGGCATGATGTATTCGTAACATCATGCAACCTGGCTTATAACCAGCACCATGAGACAACCTGCTCACATACTCAACATAAAAGCAACTATCATCAAGGCCTCAGGCCTGAACTCAACAAGCAAAAGTAAATGCTTGGCCTCCGGCCACAACTCAAAACTAAAACTATTCTATTTCATTACTTATACAACTGAGATACAAATGCTAATGCAAATACAAATACAAAACAAGTAGTCGTCATGACCCAACTCGACCCAGGACTCAATGACTTCCTCGACTGCAATTGGGGTGATCCACCGTCTTCAAAGTTTTCACCGAACATCTGCTGATTCTATATGACAGCTACTGACCTGTAAAACTACAAACTATTGGAATGTGAGTCATAATGACTCAGTAAGTAATCATGTAAATGGTTATAAAGTTTTAATTAAATGTCTATTCCTTATTCATTTCACAAACCTGACACTTGTACTGTACCTTAACTGATCAACACCTGCCAACTTCTGTTTGCTATTACACTATCAAAACTTCTATATTACATATGTGTGTGTGTATATATATATATATATATATATATATATATATATATATATATATATATATATATATATATATATATATATGCCCATATCACCAACACGAGAAGTTCCATCATACTACTGGTGCATAACACTAAATTCTACATACTCTCTAAACTTGTTAGTAATCAGGTTCAAGTATTTATCATAACTTTCTCTCTTCCATTATCTTGAAATATCATCAAATCAAATATCTACATCTTATTTCTGTTAACTATCAAATCCACTACCCATGGTTACATGCATGAGTTACCATTTCATCAAGACTAGCATTCTTACAATATGTTCTTTTTAAGTAAGTAAGCAACTCATACAATCATCATTAATACGTATTCATTCAAATAAGGTCATGCTACTATACACGCTTATTTACAACGTGATATTTCTATATGAACGTGTTCCACACAAGATTAACCATATGTGCATGCGGATGCAGTCATGTCAAAAATATTAATGTCAACTAAATGCTTTTAAATGATAACTAAAACATATGATTTAAATATGTAACTTGTAAACCACACTCTACTTAACATGCAAACGCTTTCATAAGATACTTTTGAAATCTTTTCTGAAATGCTGTTTTCGGAAAACTCTTTCTGAATTCTTTATCTGAAAGTTTCTTTCTGAAAAATCTTTTCTAAAAGGCTTTTTCTGAAAACTGTATCTGAAAGCTGAGATCTGAAAACTGTTCTAGAATCTGGTTTCTGAAATCTAAACACTGAAAATCTGAAAACTGTGTACTGGAAATCTGAAAACTGCTCTACGTCCAGGACCATAACTCAACTGTACGTCTCTCTGCACCCAGGACCATAACTCAACTGGGCGTACTCGATGCCCATGAACATAACTCAACTGGGCATCTCTGAAAAATCAGGATTTTGGGACCCTGTAGCCCCTAGTCCTGCTCGAGGATCTGAGAGCGTCCCCTCAGTCCTCCACATGTGCACATGCGTCTATATCCGTCAATTCCAAATTATCCGTCAATTCCGAACTGTATCTCAAGTTACATACTGAGGTGAGTTTTTACCTCATGCCCCGAAAACCATAAAACCATAATCTGTAACTGAAACTGTAAAAGGAAACATTTTCTGAAATACGATTCTTTTCAAAAGCATTTGAAATCTTTCTTTAAATATTTGAAATTGTTGAAAAACATTGTTGTTGTATGCTCAACCGTTGAAAACCTAAAACACACACACACATGCACTTGCATATATGCATATCTCATGATTCTCTCTACTCTAGCCATGATTTTCTCTATAATGATCTTACTAACTATATGCTCAAATATCAACAGAATGTTTGTTCAAACTAAACATGCTAAATTTATCTTACATTCATACATATCTATATTTATCTGTATATGCACACATTCAACCATCACAACTTAACTTACCTTTATAACTTACCTTACTGGTGGCTCACAGTCGATATATTGCACAATTTATATTCATACACATACATTCGAAGCTCTATTACTATATCAGACATCAAGCATATATGAGTTCCAATGTCTCAGTTCTTAAACTGTTTTTCCATTTTCTAACTATCAACTTGTGCTCAGAAATCTCAAATCATAATCTTTTATATATTCTCATGCCATGCATATGCTACTCATTTATGCTTTCTACCATCTTATATACATGTATCAGTACTCACTAGTTTTTATTTACTCGTGCATGCTAATATTCGTATACAATGCATAAAATACAGACTTTCATTCATATCACTAATTTATATATGATTATCTCATTTATAACTGTAATCTCATTCCCTAGGGTGTAGGTTCTACATCCCCCATACCCAAGTCTTATTAAATTATATTTATGACCTTATTTATGTGTCCTCTATACTTTTATATGCTCATACTCATTTCTTACTCATATCTTTGCTCATAATCGCTTATTCTTATCTATATGTGTATCTAGTTACACATGTTTCTTTCTTCCACACTCATCTTTATATATAAATATATACTTGTTTCATGCATATACTATACACAATTCTAGTACACAATTAATTCCGAACGTTACTAAATCTTTAAGTATTAGAAGCATGAGTTACTTACCTGGCTAGGCGCACACTCCTAATCCCTGTCCGATCTGCCAAATAAATCACAACATCTGTCAGAACCGCTATTTGTGGGACTTTCAACTCATCTAAAACAACTACGAGTTTCCCCGGAATACCCGAATCATCTCTTGTACTACGATCTAAACTTCATTACTCTAATACATGCTTACATACTATTCTAAACTAGCTACATGAGTCATATTCTCACTTTACGCGTTTATGTTAAAACTTGCTTAAAAGTTTCCGCAAACGCTACGGAAGGGTCTCGAACCCTCCGGACTAACCCAAAATTACCTAATTACCCTCGCAATATCATATTTACATTATAACTATATTTACGATCAACTACGCTCATTCGCGCGAGAAACTCTGTTTTATCGGAAACTCGCTAATTCTACCAGATCGATCATATCTCATCCGATTCTCCCCGGATTCTACCACATTTATCGTTTTAACATATTAAAACATATCCAATTCATCTCATGAAAATTCGTTACACTACGAAACTATCGGAAACATATGAATACAAATCGATACACTTTGAAATATCAAATTCTAAACGAAAAGTCGTGCCGAAATTTCGAGGCCATATTCGGACTCCCAATGGCCATACGAACGTGCTGGTGTCGACAGAATTCCGATCGGAGCTATTGTTAAACATGGGTTTACTATTCACCGATGATTTCTTCCTCGTTTTGTGTGCAATTGGTCGTTGTTCTGCAAAATCAACCCCGCACACTCGTAGTACTCGTCGAGGGCTTCAATTTGGTAGGTGGCTCGGGCCGTGAAACAAACCGACGAGCCGAATCTGACCAACCCATTGCCGCACCTCATATTCCTCTTGTCGTCGCTGATGCTGGCATCAATAGCGTCACCGCCGACCACCCAGGTGTCCGTCGAGGTCCGGCGGTCCGATCGGCACTGGTGCGCCGGCCTGAGGTGGCCGGAGCTACTGCCGGCGACCTCTTTTTCTCCAAAGAGCGTGAGGGTACGGGTGAGGGAGATGGAGAAGGTTTGATCAATTTGCAATTTACCAAAATTTTAAGGCTTTAAATACTGCCTGGAAAATAACAAATAAGCCCCTGTGAAAATTACAAATCAACCCCTATTCTAGAATCTTCTGGAATATCATAATTTCGGAGCCCTTTTGATGCGATTCTCGAAAAATATTCAACACGAATGTTGTCTGTCTCGGAAAAATGAGTTTGATAGTTCAAGAATCGACTCGATCGGAGTTTGTTTGCTCTCTTCGTGACCAAAACTGTAAACTTTACGCGTTTTACGAAAATCGCGTAACTGACTTTTGATCCTTCGCGTTTTCCGACGCGACGTAAATTCATAATATAATATTCCAACTCATATAACATCACTTAAACTCTTATTCTTTATCATCATCATGCTCCAAGACTAAAACATCCGTCCGGGAATCTTCTAGAATAATCTCGAAAATCTGAGATCTTACACTTCATTCCTATGTCACTACATAAACGATCCCGGATCAGAGTCGTCATACAAGTATAGAATGGAACGCAGCTATAGAAAAACCACAAATAAAGTATCATCTTTGTTTTCTCTCTACGGACTATTTAAATTACTAACTTCAGACATAAACTCTCATGTGCATCAAACATACACTAAGTCTGAAGGAACAATAGTAATTAAGGTAAACAAGACAATTGAATAATATGCGATATAAATCGAACAACTTTGATAAAATGAATAATGCATTTATTATTATTACAATAATCAATTTTGTTTACAATACATGTATATCTAGGACATAAATCCCAACAACTACACTATGAGGGTCGGGACATGGAATGCCGTTTCAGCAAGAGCAGTGGGAGTTTCTAGTTTAATTTTTACAAATAATAGTTATTTAAATTTGAACAATATGTTATTCATTCCTGGTTTTTACATGAATTTGATTTATGTTTCTAAACTTTTGAATGATGGTTTTTCAGTTTCTTTTAATAGCAATTTGGTTAATAGTGGTAGAAATGGATTAACCATATGCACATGAAACTCAGAAAATAACTTATATGTGTTAAGTCCGTTAACACATAGATCACTGTTCAAAGTTGAAATGTTTAAGGTTGAGAAACCTAAAACTAAACAGTAAAAGATTTCTCACGATGGCACATATCTATGGTATCTTAGACTTAGTCATATCAGTCTTGATCGGATGGATAAGTTGATAAAGAACGGAGCCTTAAAAAAATCAAAGCTCAGAATTTTACCAGTTTGCGAATCCTGTTTAAAAGGAAAATTGACCAAGAGATATTTTACTGGAAAGTTATAAGAGTCTGTCAACCAATTGAGCTTATATATTCGAACATTTGAGGACCGATGAATGTAAGAGCCCGTGGTAGTTATGAATACTTCGTTATATTTATTGACGATTATTCTAGATTTTGATATGTTTACCTAATGCAGCACAAGTCAGATACTTTTGAAAAGGTTAAAGAGTATTGTACTGAGGTTTAGAACCAATTAGGTAAAACAATTAAAACTCTATGATCAGTCGTAGAGGAGAATACATTGACAAAGATTTCAAAGAATTATTGGTTGAGCAAGGGATAGTATCCCAGCTCACAGCGTCTGGAACACCACAGTAAAATGGTGTTGTAGAAAGGAGAAATCAGACCCTACTAGACATGATGAGATCTATGTTTAGTTATAGCTCACTACCTAGTTCGTTCTAGGAATATGCATTGCAAAATGCAATACATATCCTTAATGTAGTTCCATCTAAGTCTATTCCTAAAACTCTCTTAGAGTTGTGGAGTGGTCGTAAAACTAGTTTACGATGTTTTCACATATGGAGGTTGTCCAGCACATGTGCTGAAGAATAAAACTACAAAATTAGAGCCACGTTCTCAGGTATGCCTATTTGTAGGTTATCCTAAGGAGACTGTGGGTTGATTCTTCTATAGCCTTGAAGATAACAAAGTGTTTGTATCGACAAATATTACGTTTCTAGAGGAAGACTATATGAGGGAGTTCAAACCTCGAAGTAAAGTGTTACTTGATGAGTTACTTGCTGGTTCGACCAGCACACCGTCGTCAACGATAGTTGACAAATACATAACACCTTCGACATCTAAGCGTCATATGCAAGTTCATCAAAATTATTTGCCACCTAGATGTAGTGTGAGGATTGTACGACAACCTGATAGCTATCTATGAGTTGGAGAGGCATAAGTTGTCGTATTCAGCGATGGTATAGATGATCCATTGACTTATCGTAGTACAATGGATGATTCTGATAAACATGATTGACTCAAAGCTATGAACCTAGAGATGAAGTCTATGTACTCCAACTCAGTCTGGGAACTTGTAGATCAAATCGATGGGGTGAAATCCATTGGTTGCAAGTGGTGAAGGGGTTTTATGACGGAAATCCGGTAACGCATCAGAATAGGGGAAAATCAAAATTTTTCGATTTCAAAATTTTTCTTGGATCAATTAAATAAATTTATTTATTTAATTATTCAATTATTAAATTCTGAAAAATTACACAAGAAATCAAATTTCTTAGTAATTATTGAATTGCCCCACAACTTTGCAAATTCATCATTTTAGTCCAAAAATTGTCAAATATAATTTTGGATGATTCTAAATCACTTATAAAATATTTTCCAACATATCAAATATATCAAAATCAGATTTTCAACAAATCCCCATATTTTTTTGAAATTACCGAGAGCCCCCCCCATTTTCGGTTTATTATATTTTAGTCCATTTTATTCAAAAACAAGCCAAGATCAAATCCAATCAACCCAAAATTTTACATGCATCATATACATACCATAGAGCATCACATATATGAAAATCCCTAAATTTGGAGTGGGTTATGAACCCTAATTTTTTAATTTCATCAAATTATCCAATTTTACTAAATCATTAAAATCCAACACTTTAATCCATTCAATACATCACCAAACTAGCCTCACCACTTTGAAATAACTCTAGAACAATTCTAGGTCACCAAGGAGTGGCTTACCAACTCTAGAATGGAAAATTGATTTTCTAAAAATCAAAATTAAGCCTTTTAAACCATTTAAAGCTTACTTACATGCATCAATCTTTCATCCAAGTACACAAACAAATAAACACAAACTATAAGAAAAGATAGAATGTCAAAGAAACAGAAAATGATGCCAAGCATGTTAGAAATAATTTCCATGTTGAAGGCTTTGAAGAAATACTTACAAAAACCAAAGATTTTCAAGCTTTTTTCTTTAAGTCTCCAAGCTTCTCTCTCAACTTTTTTTAATGTTTATTTTGTGTATTTGAAACTTATGAAACCCTAAAATGAAACAAAATAATTTATACCTCCCATTTTTGCCTTGGCTGAAAATTGGTGTCTAAATAATATCTAGATATTTTTTTTTGTTTCACTTAAATGTCTTCACAACTTGTTAACTTTATCATTAAACCATTTAAAGCTTATTCAACAAGTCAAATAAAGCATCTTTCAGTCATCTCAATAATTATCACAACTTAAGATATTTATATTTTTAATTAAATAATTATTTAATAATTAAATAATTAAATAATTAAATAATTATTTAATAATTAAATAATTATTTAATAATTAAATAATTATTTAAATAAAAATATATTGAATATATGTATTATATTGACATTAAATATTCAAATACATATACATTTATGATATAAGTCAAATATCTCAATTTGACAATTAATTAATATGTATTTGATAAAATTTAACATTAAATGCAAATACACAAAAATTAGGAAATGACTATTAGGTCCCGACACATGTATTTTTCGTTTAATCTTTAAACGACTTATAAATAATCAATATTATTTATAAATATTTCCCTAGTGCTCTACGAGTTTATTTCATTAGTGAGACTCACTAAATTCAGATATATCCGTCACGAAATCCAATTTTGTGTCTATAATTTATCTACCCGTAAATTATGACGATCACGAATAAACTCGTTGAATCATACAGGTTGAGGTAATGGAAAATGTATAATTTCTCCGTCATAGGTATCCAGATATATCATAGAGATATAAATGTAAATGTCAAATCTCTATAGGGATAATCTCGTCGACGTCTCTATTAAAAATCTAAAATGGAACATTTAGAACTGACTTCTAAAATGTACCATGGGCCTATAGTTTTTATATGAGAGCTAATCATGTATGGACTACCTATCTCTGTACACTGAACTAAAAGATCCTATCTCGACACACAGAGGACACCTTGAGGATCTATCCACACCCAACGAACAGACGGAGGTCTGATCTAAATAGATCGGTGACGTGACTGCCATCTAAGTGTGGAAGATGTCTCATGTGCCCACAGTGGTATCTCAAGTCGAAGAATCACAAATGTTACTCAACCCAATAAGATTCTTATTGACGTTGGTGTACCATCATTAAGAATCTTCGGTGAGTCGTTCAGTGTTTATCCGCTATAAACACCTACACGTCTATACGAGTATCCAAGACTCATTGTTCATTGAGAAACCATTGAAATCATATATTCCAGTATATGACATGTACCGGTCTCAATGGGTTTACTTTACTGACCAAGTAGTGTAAACCTTGACCAGGAACAGTCTAAGAATGACAACATCATGATATAACTCAATATCAGTTGCGACGTTTTTGCAACATCATCATAACTAATCATCATAAGGTCAATTATGTCTTTAATATATTAAAAGAAATATTATATTACAGAAACTGCTCATTTTATTCATAATAAAACGTTTTACATAAGTATTTTCAAGGAAATACAAACGGGAATTAGTACTCTGAACACCAACCCCAACAAGTGGATTTCTAAGAGAAAGAGAGAAGCATATGGGAAGGTACAGACCTTCAAGGCTAGGCTAGTGGCTAAGGATTATACTTAGAAAGAGAGAGTTAACTATGGGGAAACTTTCTCGCTAGTAGCCATTCTCAAATCCATCCGCACTCTTTTGTCCATTGCTGTATATTATAACTATGAGATTTGGAAAAATGGATGTCAATACTGCATTCTTGAATGACAATCTTGATGAGTGTATCTATATGATACACTAGAGGGGTTTATCCCGAGGTCAAGAGTAAAAGTTTTGCAAACTACAAAAGTCTATTTATGTACTCAAGCAGACATCTCAATCTTGGAATATAATATTTAATACCACAATCAAGTCTTATTACCGCAGATTGTTGATGAGCCTTGTGTATACAAGCGCGTCATTGACGGGAAGATGGTTTTTATTGTTTTATACGTCGATGATATTTTACTCATTAGAAATGATGTAAGGATATTATCGGACGTGAAAACTTGACTAGCTAACCAATTCCAAATGAAATATTTGGGAGATGTTAGTTATGTTCTTGGGATTTTGATATTTCGAGATCGTAAGAAATGCTGTTAGCTATGTCTCGGGCATCTTATATCGACAAGATCCTTGACCGATTTGGGATGCATAATTCCAAAAAAGACAATTTACCTTATCGATATAGAATTCATTTGTTAAAAGAACAGTCTCCTAAGACACCTCAAGATGTTGAATAAAATGAGACATATCCCATATGCCTCAGCAATTGTTAGTCTCATGTATAATATGTTATGCACGAGACCAGACATCTGTTTTCCAGTGGGAGTAGTAGGTAGATTTCAGTCTAACCCATGATTGGATCACTAGGTGGTTGTAAACGCATTCTCAAGTATATTAAGAAAATGAGAGATTATATGCTTGTATATTATGATGAGGATATGATCCTAGGGGAGGACTCTGATTTTCAGACGGATGTCGATTCTCAACATTCGATCAGTTTTACTCTAAGTGGTGGGGAAATAGTATGGCAGAGTATAAAGAAATCTTGTATTGCTGACTCAGCCATGGAGGTTGATTATGTAGCAGATTGTGAAGGAGCTAAGGAAGTAGTCTGGCTCCGTAAATTCTTAGGAGATCTGGAAGTTGTTCCAGATATAGATAAATCATTCACGCTTTATTATGATAATAGTGGTGTAGTGGCAAATTCAAAAGAACCGAGAAGCCACAAGATGAGACAACATATAGAGAGGAAATATCATCTCAATAGGTAGATAGTGTAGAGGAGATGTTTCTGTCTCAAAGATTGTATATGCAGAGAACCCGACTGATCCGTTTACAAAGACCTTGTCTGCTAAAGTGTTTGAAGGCCACCTAGATGATTTAGGATTATGTGACATGTCCCATTTGCTCTAGTGCAAGTGGGCGATTGTTGGGATATATGTCCTAGAGCTTCATGTAATGTAAACAGTTTTATATGTTATGAAATAAAATGATGCATTATTCATTTATCAAAGTGTTTGTTTAAGTTTCATATATTTTAAATGATCTTGATTATCCTAAATTACACATGTACCTTTAGACTTAGTGTGTGAGTGTCATACACAAAAGGATATAAATTTGAAGTTGGTAATTTATAATAGTCCATAGAGATCAAATAATACATGTACTTTGTTTGTGGTTTATCTATAGTTGCGGTCCATTCTATAATTGTATGGCGACCTTGATCCGAGATCGTCCATGTGGAGACATGAGAATGAAGACACATTGTATGATGTGATCATATAGGACATGACCTAGATAGAAATAATTTTCTTATAATATCCGTTAAATAAAGAATTTCATTTCGATCTACTAGATGGTCATATATAGATCGATCTTAATTCTGAGAGTACTACGAACTTCTGCATGATCCTTTGATTTACAAAGGAAAAATTGGTGTAGCAGTCTCGACTAATAGCTACGTACTTTGGGGGCATGGTCTGGTGTGTAGCTGATGACATTTTACATAGACTTGGAGTTCACTCCTTGCGAGAAGTAGAGAAGTATCGTCCTTAAGGGTTGATTCGGTATTTGAACGGTTAGAGCGCTCAAGTCTCTCTATTATGAATAGAAAGATTAAAATTCATAATGGTTATGAATAAATCATTTATTAGAGAATCAATGGTACTTAAGGTAAAAATAATTAAAAGGGTATAACCGATATTATGACCCGGTTCTAATTATAAGATACTTGTGAAGGGTTAATCTATATGTAGTGACTATATCGATACACACCGATGTGGTTTGGCTTAATATACTATCTGCGGCAACTAGAGTGCAGCTTTAGATTTTTAGTGGAATAATCCGGAGTTAATAATTCAGAATATTTGATTAAGAGCTTAATTAATATTTTGAGATTATTGGAGCTCGAAATCGTAGGTCTATTGGTTCCCGTTCTAGCTCAATATACTGAATCAGATTTAGTATAATTGGATAGTCCAGTTATATACTCACAAATGAATAAATATTATTAATATGATTAATAATATCATTTTGCCATACTTGAAACTATATATTAAAAGTTAATATATGGTTTTAATAATTATATTATAATTATTAAATGCATAAAATTAAATTATATTTGATATAATTTAAATAAGGTCAAATTTGGAATTTCAAGTTATAGATTTTGGAAACCCTTTATTATTTTTGGAAGTTATGATTTTCAAAAGGTTAATTTTATATTTAATTTTGTAACATATTTTGTCATAATGATGGCATTTAATATTAAATTTTATTTGTTGCAAATTTTTTTATATTCCTTTATGCTTGGACGAATTTGTCATATGGAAAAAGAGAAAAGATTTGTTATATTTTTGGAAATTAATTATCCTAGGTATAAAAGGAAAATTGAATTTTCTTTTGTATCTCTATCATTCTTTAACCCTATCCTCCATCTTCTTCTTCTCCAAATTCTCTCAAAGTGTCGAGAAAACAAAATTAAGAACAAGAAGAAATTAAAATAAATACATTGTGTGGCATTAATCTCTAAAATATTTATGGATTAAAAATAAACTTGCGGTAATTAAAGAGTTAAAGGATAGAGAAAATAACATTGTGAAAATATACCTTAAGAAATTAAAGAGTTAAAGGATTAAACTTGCATATAGGTAATATTTATTGTTTGAGAAAATATACTTTAAGCTTAATCGGTAAAATAACTTAAAATCGACAAAGATTTTTATTTCCACATATTTAGGCCATAACCCAATCCACCCCCTTATTGGGAATACAGAGATTAGTTGTCGCTAGTGCTTGTAGGTTATTTCAATTAGTATCAGAATGAGGTTTTCTCAACAAAAACTTAACCGTCCGAGAAAGGGATCATGGCTTCTACAAGCAACTCATCAAATCTTGCAGATATATTTTCTATTACAAGACCTCTATTCTTCAACAGAACTGATTACCATTATTAGAAGATGAGATTTCTTAACTACATTTTAGTCGTAGATACACAATATTTCAAGGTGATCACACGGGAGTGTAAGAATGCCAATGAAGAGGGATCGTAATGGTGTGGAGATTCCTAAGCCCTATATTGAGTGGACCGATGAGGAACTTACACAAGGCTCAGCAAATGATAAATCACTCACCATCTCTTATGTGCCATTGATCTAGTCAAATTAACAAGCTTCCGAAATTTGGAAATGCACATGAGTTATGGAAGTCTCTAGAAACGATCAATGAGGGCACAAGCCAAATGAAGGAATCAAATTAACCAGTTCATGTGCGAATTGGATAGTTTCAAAATGAAATCCGGGGAAGAGATTGATCACATGATTTCGAGGTTAACAATCATTATAAACCATCTATGTGCTTTGGGGAAAATCGTTGGGTCAACCGATCAAGTGAAGAAAATCCTTAGGTCACTCTCGATAGAATATAAAAGCTACGCCTCCTCCATCAAATAAACAAATGACGTGAACACTTTGAAGCTAGATGATTTGGTCGGAAAATTGCTTGAATATGGATTGGAGATCAAAATATATCAAAAAAAGGAAGATGAGAAAAGAACAATGAGGAATCTAACCTTCAAAGCAAGAAAAAGATTATGCTAGCTCAAGTAAAGAAGATAGTGATGATGAGTTGGCAAAAATAACCAATAAATTCAAGAAGCTCATCAAATTCGTAAAGCTTAAAGGAAAATCAAAAGTGGATGGAAAGAAAGAATAAAAATGGCCACAGAAGCACAATAAAATAATTTTCTATGAGTGTGATAAACGGGGTCATATAGCTATCGATTGCCTATTGAGAAAATTCAAAGGAAAATCCAAGAAAAATGCATAAAAGCTACTTTAACTTGGAGCGATAGCGCCTCTGGCTCATTCGAGGAGGAAGAGATCGAAGAAAGAACAAATCTAGCTTTCATGGTTATCGAGGATGATGATTTCTCCTTTGAAAACGAAGAAGAAAAGGTACACAACTCTTAAAAATATAATGATTTATTTTATGCTTTTAATAGATTAAATGAGTGGTGTGAAATGCTTAAAAATAAATATAAATTGATTAAAATGAGCATTCATCACTTAAAAATGAACATCCATCTTGTATGGATAAAATTCATGTCTTAGATAATGATATTATTTGCTTACCAAACATGAAAAATAAATAGCATATTTAAATGATGAAAATACAAGTTTAAAAGATAAAAAGCTAAAACTTGAACATATAATATCTAACATGCCATCTAGCTCAAAACATGTGATTGCGAATCTATTTTGAATGAAAATGTTGCTTTAAATGAAAAAGGTAATAGATTTACAAAAATTGTTAATAAATTTACATTGGGATAAAAAAAATTTTAATATGCTAATTGGATTCCAAAAATGTGTTTTAAAACAGTAGGATTATGATATAGATCTTACATTAAAATAAATTTTTTGAAGAATTATTTTGTTAAGGCATCCGATTCTCATACTAATATTGCTATCAATGAAAATGTCACATATCATGCATGTAATAAAAATGGACACAAAATTTTGAGTGCATAAACAACAATGTGATTAAAAATTCATGGATTCCTCAAGGAATCAAGATCAACCCCCATTGACCCAAGAAAGGTTGGGTATCAAAGTGCAATTGATAATTTTGTAGGGGGAGCTTTGTCAAGGATCTTAAAGAGAAATGCGAATTGATCCCAAAGGCTCAAAAGAAATGAGGAATGACAACAAAAAAGGTAAAATTTGTATTCACATAAACATTGGTATCGTTTCCTCTAATCTATATATGTATGTCTATTTCAAATTGGTAAAATTAATTCGAAGCATACTAGTGATTAGGCAAGTAATCAACCTTATATTGGTATCGATTTTCATTTGATATCATTATATGCCTTAATCATATATTTAACCACATTTAGTGTCAACTAGTATCACATTGATTTTATTGAGTTGAATGATAAATAAGTGATTACTTGATTGATTTGCATTGAACATGTCTTTGCCATTAAACATATTTACTTAAAAATATATTGACATAATTGATCTCATGAAATCCATGGATAGTTTATTTTTTATTAATTGGTATCATAAAAACAGAGAGAAATCATTAAAAATGCATTATTCAATTTGTATTCATTGGTATAAAATTTTAGAAATGCTCTATGCATGATTTCTACTTTTTATGGAAAATTGGTATCTCATTAGAACCTAATTTTTGCTTCTCCACTTTTTGATAATGTCAAATGGGGAGAAATCATTAGAAATGAGGTTAAAACTTGTATAACCCTCACCCTTGTATTAAGGGGAGCATATGTGTTTTAATGTATTTGTCCAAGTTTTGTAGCATTTTATTGAAGACACACATTAAATGGGAGCAAAACGTCAACTACTTGGACTCACAAAGCTCACAAGTTTTAATACGAGTTACCATCATAAAAAAATGGAGATTGTTAGCGACACAATCGCGTAATGAATTTTGATGACGTCAATATTTGAAGTCTTCGACGCACATAAGCGAGACATTACAAAAAGATGTCGAAGCACGTTGGTGGTGAAGAGCGAGAATGTGAAGACAAGCGACGACAAATCAAAAATAATCTTGCTTAGTCTTAGCTTAGAGCTTTCAAATGTAATATGAATTGTTTATCTAAATACCTGAGCTCATACGACACATGTATATTCATATAGATGCATTAGGATCATGTGCGAAATATATTAAACCTTCAAATCCTGAATTTTAAACTGTGACTGGCATATCGGTGCCATACCGGTCTAATACTATGTTTTGCATGCTCTCTGGAACCGGCACATTTCATACCGGTGACCAATCGGTTGTACTGAGGATTTTATACACACTGGAACCGGTATGCATCAAAACGGCTATCATACTGGTGAGCCAAACCGGCACAGACCATACCAGTCCATATACCGGTGTCCATACCGGTGAGTCTATTAGTAAAACATGCTTACTGAAACCTGTAAGAACCAAATCGGTACCTATACCGATTACCATACCGGCCTAACAGATATATTTAAAACGATAATATAGCAGTTGAGAGCCATTACTATGCCAGACTGGCATACTGATGTCTGGAGACCAGCACACCGGTATCAGACAGAGGAAGTGGAGCTACTTTATATTTTATTATAAATTGAGCCCCAATTCATTTTTACAATGTTAGATAACCTTCATATATATTACACTAAGGCAAAAATAGAGAGTTTTCCTTAACCTTCATAATCATACACTCTGATACATCAAGCTCACATACTACACCTTTTTAGAGCTTAAATCACTTGGGTAAAACATCTCACACAATCTTATTTATCTTTGTGAGTGCTCAAGTGTGTTTACAAACTTCTTATTCAAAATACTTGTGTTCTGTGAGATCTCATCGTTTGGGTAATTGTAAAGGTTCGTGAGTGAGCCTACATAGAAAACTTAAAGTGTAAGGATTTGGAGTGAACCTCGTGTAAAACTCTTGGTTGCAGGTGAGCCACGGTAAAAACTCGATTGATAGTGAAAAGCTTCAAGCACGGTTTGAGGGAGTGGATGTAGGCATTATTGGCCGAATCACTATAACTCACAGTGTTCTTTTCTATATCCCTTAACTCTTTAATTAAAACAAGTTTATTTTTATTTTTACTTATACATTAGAAAATTGCATATAGGTAATATTTATTGTTTGAGAAAATATACCTTAAGATTAATCAATAAAATAACTTAAAATCAGTAAAGATTTTTATTTCCGCATATTTAGGCCATAACCCAATTCACCCATTCTTGGAAATATAGAGATTGTTTGTCGCTGATGCTTGTAGGTAATTTCAATAACAACTATATTATCATTGAAAATTAAAATACAATACCATATTACTATCTGGTATGGAGATCGATATGTCGATTAGCTCACCGGTATGGGGACCTGTATGAACCGTTCCGGTTCCAATGGCTGTGTAAAATCCAACTAACAGGTATGAGAGACCGATATGGAGTAGTTTGGTTCCAGAGAGCATGTAAATGTGCCTAAGGCAGAGCATGGTCATTGGCATGCTAGTGTGGGGGATAAGTTTGCTGGTCTCAGTGCAGAAAATTCAAGATTCGAAAGTTGAAAATATTTTACACATAAACCTAATGCATCTAAATGAATATGTATATGTCATATGAGCTTAAAGATTTAAATTATCAACTCACTTACAAATAGAGTCCTAAGTTAAGACCACCAAAGATATTCTTCAATAAGCGCTTAAGTCTTCACAATCATTTTGCTCTTCATTTCCAATTGCTTGAAATCTTTTTATAATTTACGCTAATGCGTGTCGAATTCTTTCGCGTTGTATTATAAAAATTCATCTTGAGAATATATCGTTAACACTTACATGCTCTCAAGTGTTTGTGTTGATGTGCTAACCACATAGAACTTTTGAATTTCATTGATTTTTTGACAAATTTTATTATGGGTGGGTACCGTTTGGTCAGCTCAGAATAATTATAACAAAATTATAATTATAATTATTCAGTTTTTTTAAAAAATAATAATTTGGTTTTTTATTTAAAAATTATAATTAATTTTAATTATTGGTTCAGTTCACTATAATTGGATTTTTTTCAATTTTTTTTAATAATATCAATGAAATATTAGAATAATTAATAACATTCACTAAATCTAACATTTACTTAAAAAAATATACTGTAACTCATCTAATCATCACAGCTATATCAACAAAAGTTTTTTTTATAAGATATAATTATAATTTAGATTATTTAAAGATAGGAAAATAAAAAGAATAATAACCAAAGTAAATTTTTTTAAATATTTCATGAAATTTGTCATTTCTAAATACTCAATAAATTAAATAATGTAACGAATATAATTATAAAATAACAACATAATATGATTAATTTTTGGAAAAATTCAAAAAATTAAATTATTCAATTAATTCGGTTCGGTTCATTTTTTAGTTAAAAAATTATTCTAATTTGATTCAGTTCATTTTTAATTATAATACCGTACACTTATTTTATAAAATAAAAAAAAATTATCATTTCAATTCAATTTTTTCCTATTCGATTCTTTTTTTTATTACAATGAGAAAATAGTGTTGACAAAAGCGAAATCGCCCTAGAACGAAAGAGTAAAGGGCGAAGGCAAGAAGAGCGACGAAGAGAAAAGCGATCAGAACGATCACTAGATTAGAGTGAAAAGAACCCAGGATGGCCGAAGCAGCAACATGTAATGCAATTGATCCCACGACTACGGTAGTTAAGCAGTTTTTCCTCCACGACCAAGCAGTTGAGATGCACAACTCAACGGTTGGAGACACGATCCAGCAGCTGCGGGGAGATACTGGAACTGCCCAAGCAGTTTACAAGTTTCACTATAAAAGCTCACTCGTACAAAGAGAAAAGACAATCAAATGAAGACTCAAAAGAGCATATATATTTTTTTTTATTTCTTTGTTTCATAACTTCCAGGACTGTAATTCGTGTGCTTGTGCCACTTGTAGCCTTATTCACTTAATCAAACACCCCTTGCTGGGACTTTATCTCAAAAGGTTTGAACCTTACACGTTTCTCTTTATTCGCGCACAAAAATCGCGCAAACATTTTTTGGCGACCACAATGGGAGAATTGGTGTAAGCAGTGGAGATGCCTCCGAAAAGAAACACTCAAACTAGATCAAGTACGGAGGAATGAGGGCTAGAGCAAACCAACCAGCCCCACGTTCCAGCCGTAGTGGATCATTTCGAGGGTCTAGCAGACGCTAGTCAATACGAATCTATGCGAGAACTCAGCCCTAATGTAGTCCGTGCGTTGTTTGGCGAATTCACACAAGATGTCGCTGAACAGGTTAGGCTGCAAAATGCTTATGTCACAGATAAATTTGTCTCGACTAGCAATTCACATTATGAAAATATGACCAAACACTTAAGTCCATTAAATGAATTAATGGCCAAATATGTAAACGGCGGGACAACAATGCCGTGGATTATGCCACTCCCTCCACCGAGCAGTCAGGAGGTTGGTCCGAGTATTGTTCCTATCTTAGGAGTCAATGCCCCTACAGTTTCCAGGGGAGGAATAAGTCTGGAGGCAATGGCCTACATTTAGGGCCGAACCTACACCAAGGGCCAAATATGGCACAACACGAAGTGATTTTGCCCCAGGGCGTCTAGGTTTCTCAGGGACAGAATCATGATTATGTCCCACTTGTGAGAGGGCCACAACCGCCACCTATAGTAATACCGTTTAATAACAATGATATGTTAAGGGAACAAATGATCGAAATCCTTCAAGATCAATTTGATCTAGAAGTACGGCTAATTCGGCCGAGGTATCGGAAACCATATCCCGATTGGATCGACATGGCGTACCCATGGCCTAGAAACTACAAAATATCAGATTTTTCTCTGTTTACGGGGTCCGGGGAAGTTTCTACCATGGAACACGTAGGGCGATTTACCCTTCAATGCAGAGAAGTCATCGATTTCCATAAGTTGAGGCTATTTCACGTCTCACTGTCAGGAGTGGCTTTCTCCTGGTATGTCAGTCTGCCGCCCAACTTGGTGGAAAATTGGCAGCAACTGGAACAGCTGTTCCACGCGCAGTTCTACAAGGCCGAATCTGAAGTAGCCTTAGCTGATTTGGCAAACTTAAGATAATTGCCAGGGGAATGGGCCGAAACATTCTTACAGAGATTTAAAGTGGCTCGAGGCCGATGTTATGTGTCTTTGCGAGAAAAATAATTTATGAGAATCCCTCAGAGCTGTCTTAATTTCGACCTGAAAAAGAAATTTCAAGATCGTGAATTTTGGGACCTCCCACAACTCATCACTAGTGTGGTGCGTTATGATCGATTACTAAGGGAGGAAGAGTAAATGAAAAATTCTAGCAATGAGACGTATTACATGAACATCGATTTTGAAGTAGGCGAAATGGACATCGAATCGGTTGACTTGTGTTAGGCCGAATTGGTTAAAGGGAAACCGTACGTTTGTAAAACATGGGCCGAACCCCTAGCCAAAGAGAGAAGCGGTAAAAAGAGCAGAGACTTCTCTTTTGATATCACAAAAGTCGATTCCATGTTCGATCAATTATATAAGGACAAACAGATTAGCTTGAGCGATCGACACACGTTGCCAAGCGCTGAGCAAATCGGCATGAAAAAATATTGTAAGTGGCATAATGCGTAGTCCCATTCAACTAATAAATGTCTTATTTTTTGGAATATCTTGCAGGATGCCATAAAATATGGATGAATAACGTTCGAAAAAAGATGGCAGTGGATGACAACCCTTTCCCAAAGTCGACATGGTTAAATATGATCAACCCTGACCTTACCAAGATGAGTCTGCCGAAGGTCAGATTGGTTTTAGATGAAGAACATGATGGTCACCGTCCAAGCGCTCTGGAAAGCATCAAAGCACCCTAAGAACATAGGGACCGATAAAATCATTGTACTCGGTGCAAGAACAGTATAGAATTTATGAGGGAGTAGAGAATACTTGTGAAAGGCCCGTTAAGAGAGAGCCAGTAGCATGGCAGCCACGAACCTTCGCACCAAGGTTCTATGGCGAGAATTCAAACTTCGTCCAAAATGTGAGGACATTTAGGCCAAAAATCCATCGGCCCAATATATGGCATTCGTACCGAAGATCGCATGTGGGACAACGTCTAGGAAGGAATTACCCTCCTATGGATGAAATGACAAGGACCCAATTGAGGCGACACCAACGAAATTATGGTCGTATGATGTGCAAGCAAAGTGAAATGAAAGTCACCGTAGATCGCAATGCTCATGCGGGAAAGAAACCAGACGAGAATAATAACGAGAATGGAGACCCAGAAGGGACAGTAATGAGCTGCGAGAAATGCACCAAGTTTGACAGACGAAAACGGGATGAAACAGACGATGAAGAACCTTCTATTGTCATTCAATTTGGTAGAATGCCACCGGTTGTGGTTAACCATTACTTATTGCCCGGAAAATTCAAGGGGGACAACGGTAGAGAAGCTGGAACAAACAAAGAAGTCTATAAGGGTGGTGGGACAGAATTTGCAGCACTCTCGATAACGGATAGGGAAGTTTCAGATGAGGAAATGACCGACATAGAAGAAGAAATAGATATCAGGACCGAAGCGAGAACAAGAGGAATATCACAGAATCGATTTCTTAAAGAATTATATGAAGCTGGAAACCCTGCAGTCGGGACGTTAGGAGAAGATCTGGGGCGATCTCCATTCCTCATCCTATAAGGGACGCCCAAAATAAAGCGGACTGTCACCAAGGCAGAAAAGTAAAGACTGACCGTCAATAATGTATCCCACAATGCACCAGATATGTTACCACCTTCTGGATGGGAAGCGGGAGATGAATTACCTCGGAAAAATGACGAGAGTGAGCAGGTAGGCCTGTCAGAAAAGGTGATATTCCCAAAACCACCATCGCATATGACCAAGCATTTGCGGCCATTGTATGTAAAAGCAAAAGCCAATGGGATACCCATCACCAAAGTACTGATTGATAATGGAGCGACCATCAATGCAATACCGTATCGGATGTTAGGACATTTGGCGAAGTCAGAGGAAGACCTTATCCTTACAGAAGTAGTGCTGACGAGCTTTAATGGAGGGGCGACGACGGCCAAGGGGGTCGTCTCATTGGACTTGCAAGTAGGGAGTACTACGAAAATAGTGGTGTTATTCGTTATAGATGAGCCAACTCGTATAATATGCTCTTAGGATGGGATTGGATACATGGTAACCGATGCATCCCTTCATCTCTTCATCAATGCCTGGGTTTTTGAAATTAGAAAGACGAGGTTGAAACTGTACACGCCGACAACAAGCCTTTTGCTGCAGAAACGAATTCGGCCGAGTATTTCATGTACGAAGGAAATTATGGGCCGATCAGAGTTCTGAATGATGGAGAAGATTCAGTCATTGTGGCTAAAAATGATGTGTCATACCCTGCAGGTCTGTTAAATGATTTGTTTACACAAACAAGGCCAACCATAGTGGTCTTTGAGGAGTCAACGCACCATAGTTCAAATGGAGAAAAACAAACAAAGTAAAGAACAAGCTGTACTCGTGGCTTCCAAGGCCAATCTAATGGCCTATATGACGGAACAAGAGAAAGAGACCGAAGCTCAGGCCGCGATTTCGGCCTTAAGGAATAAATTGTTAGCACACAAGGTGGAGGACAGTATAAGAGAGGCATGTGGGGTAGATTATTTGCTGGAAGGAAGTCACAAGGGCGAACTGAAAGAAAAAGAATACGCTCTGAACGGTAGGTATAAGACGAGTATGTCAGGGGCACAAGATGTATTGGATGAGGTAAATCTGGGAAGCGAGGATGATAGACGCATCACTTACATCAGCAAGAAGCTAGAGGCCCATGTAAGCGGAAAATTAATCCATTTATTACAAAAATACAAAGATTATTTTTCTTGGGATTACAATGAAATGCATGGTTTAGATAGGACTTTAGTGAAACATAGGTTGCCAATCATGCAAAGCCATAGACCACATAGGCAGCCTCCACAGAGGTTTGCACCCAACGTTAAGCCTGATATCAAAAAATAGGTTAAACGCCTTTTGGAGGCAAAATTTATTAGGACGACCAGATATGTAGAATGGTTGTCAATTATCATCTCATTTAGGAAAAAATAGAAAGATAAGAATCTGTATAGACTTTAGGAATTTAAACCTACCAACACGAAAAGATCAATACCCCATGCCGACGGTAGATTCCCTGGTAGATTCCATGACAGGGTATCAAGTATATTTTTTTATGGATGGATATGCGGGTTATAATCAAATTTACATCACCGAGAATGATGCACACAAAACAGCCTTTAGATGCCCAGGTTATTTAGGGCGTTATGAGTGGGTATTAATGCCGTTCGGCCTAAAAAACGCTGGGGCCACTTACCAGCGGGCCATGAATTTAATCTTTCATGACATGATTGGCCAATTTATTGAGGTTTATGTGGATGATATAGTGGCTAAATCTGTGACCATGGAAAAACATTTTAGCCAATTAGCAATGGTTTTTGAACGAATAAGAAAATTTAAACTGAAATTAAACCCTACCAAATATGCTTTCGGGGTGTGTGCAAGGAACTTCCTAGGATTTCTAGTACACCAACGGGGGATTGAGATTGACACTAATAAATCTCGGGCAATCACCGAAGCTAAACCTTCCAGAAATAAGAAGGAGCTGCAGAGATTTTTAGGGTAAATTAATTTCTTAAGACGATTTATCTCTAATTGTGCAGGAAAAACTAAAGTGTTCCCTGTTGAGGTTAAAGGATAAGGACGAATTCGTTTGGACCGAAGAACATCAAAAGGCTTTCGACAGTCTAAAGAAATATTTGTCACAGCCACCAGTGATGGACCCCTTGTGCTTGGATGGCTAATGAAGTTGTATATCTCATCCGAAGAAAAGTCAATTACAGAGATGATCCCGCAGGACGATGACATAGACGTTGAAAGAGCCATATATTATATTAGCAGACAATTGTTGAATTATGAATGTAATTATTCTCCAATGGAGAAATTATTTTTGGCTTTGTATTTTACATGTACTAAACTACGTGCCTATCTTAGGCCGAATATAGTGTACTTGATCACTAAAGTTAATATAATAAAGTACATGTTTTCTCATCCTATCTTGCATCAAAGAGTTGGTTTCTGGTCGTTATCACTTTCAGAATTTGATATACGACATGAGCCCCAAAAGGCTGTAAAAAATCAAGCTTTGGCCGATTTTTTAGCCGATCACCCATGTTTGAGCACTAGTAGAGAAATAGAAATGGAATTAGATGAATGCAGTCTAAAATCGTGGACGATGTATTTTGATGGATCCAGCACAATGAAAGGGGCTGGGATGGGGATAGTGTTAATCAGCTCATTGGGAGAATCATTCCGTTTCTTAATCAGATTGAACGAATATTGCACCAACAACCAGGCCGAATATGAAGCCTTGATATTTAGATTGGAAGTACTCCTCAGTATGAGAGTAACACACATGTCTATAAAAGGAGATTCGCAACTAGTGATCCAACAGGTGACATGAACTTTTAAATGCCAAAGCCCATCGGTCATGGCACTATCAGATGTGGCCAATGAGTTGGTAGATCAATTTGACCATGCAGAATTAGAACACGTTCCAAGGGCGAAGAATGAAATGGCCAACAATTTGGCCCAAATAGCTTCCAATTATAAACAGAAAATATAGATGGTATATATAGAAGCGAAGAAGTTAAGCCAGCCCCAATGAGGCGAAAGAGGGAAGCAGATGTCACGACTATTGAAGTTCTAGAGGAGGATAATTGAAGGAACAAGATCAAAGAATTTTTAGAACAGCCCGAAAATGGGAAGGATCAAAGGCTGAAACTTAAAGCCTTGAATTACGTGGTATCGGGAGACGTGTTGTATAAAAAATGCCAAGACGGTCTGTTGTTGAAATGTGTAGGGCCTTCAGAGTCCAAAACTATTATGGCCGAGATACATGAAGGCGTTTTGGGGGCTCACTCGGAATAAATGAGATGGTTGATTATATGAAACGACTATTATTGGCCGAAGATTGAGGAATCATGCATCTCGTATGCCAAAGGATGTATTGCTTGTCAGAAGCATGAGCCCATTTAGAGGGTACCAGCAACCAAAATGATCCATGTCATTAAACCATGGCCGTTCATAGGATGGGCGATATATTTGATAGGAAAAATTTATCCTGCATCAAGCAAGAGGCATACTTTCATTATCGTCGCTACCGATTTTTTTACCAAGTGGGTGGAAGCGATTCCGGTAGTAGAAATCTCCTAAGAGCAGATTATTAAGTTAATAAAGGAACATATACATTCATTGATTCGGTATACCACAAACCATAATGGTAGACTATGTCACTTCATTGAACGGAGAGAAGGTGAAAAGCTTTATGGCCGAATACGGGATCCAGTTAGTAAACAAGACTCCGTATTACCCTCAGTCAAATGGTCAGATTGAATCATCCAATAAGACCCTTAAAGGGTTGATTCGAAAGATGGTGACAGACAATGCTATGAGATGGGAGATTGTTTGAGTCAGGCTCTATGGGCCTATAGGACGTCACCGCGAACGAGTACTTCAGTCATGCCATTTCAATTAGTATATGGTCAAGAGGCCGTACTGCCGGTAGAAATGAATATCAAATCCACTAGGGTGATGTTGCAAAAAGAGTTGACGAATGAAGATTACAACAAAGCAATTATCCAGAATTTACTGGAATTGGACGATACCAAATGAGATGTGCTAAATCATTTAGAAGCACAAAAAATAAAAATAGCCAAGTGATATAATCTCAGCGTCATGGCTAAATCGTTCAGAAAGGGTGAGTTAGTATGTAAAACTATATTGCCACTTGGAACGAAAGATTCGGCATATGGCAAATGGTCACCGAACGGGGAAGACCCATACGAGGTAAAAGATGTGTTGCCAAACGGGGCCTATCATTTAAAATATTTAAACGGAAGATTCCACGCTAGGACGATAAATGGTAAATACTTAAAAAGATATATGCCCTCACTGTGGGAGCATGAAAATGTAATGTCTTTGTAATAAAAAATAAAATACAGTAACAAAATATTGTATTTTCATTAATTATGGACGAAAACGTCCTCAAATATATAAAAATGGATGATGTAATCTCCTACAAAATATTACTGACTTCGGCCCGAAGACCGCCGAAAATCTCCAGGCAACTCATTCATGGCCGAAAGTGTCTCCCTCACCAGGTATCATTCCTTCTTTACTTCTGAATCTGCCATCTCTAAATCGGCCGAGTTCTTTTCAAAATTGATACGGGCCAAACCCTCATACTCCGCCAAAGATGTATCCCCCTCCGTTAATTGAGCGGCGATAGTCCTCCTTTTAGCATCTCTCCTCATACGGCTCTCCTCGACAAGACGTTGGGTTTCTTATAATTGTCACTCTAGGTCCACGAGAACCGATTCTTCAGTCACCATTTCATTCGCGGTTTCCCTCAGAGTCTCATGAAGAGCGTCAAGAGAACCGTGAAGTCTTTCTCTCTTAGCCAAGGAAGAACGAAGCCTAATTTTTTTGCTATGAATATTGCGATACCGAGAGATAAGGGTCGTTATATCACCCTACAGTTCTTGGAGGAAAAGCCGATCGTCCACAGATATAGGCAAGGAATGAAGGGCTAGTAGTCAGTTCAACTCAGAGGAGCTTCTGTCCAATTGGAGAATATTCTCTTGCAGAGCGGCCTGGCCAATCTCCAACATGGTAAAAGAAGAATAATGGCCGATGATGTCTTGAAGGACTTCCAGGTCCGTACCGGCTCCTGCTGGAGGCGAGGAAGGCTGATGAGGAACATAATACAACCGGCCGAGGTGATCCAAAATGTTCTGGACTGATTGCAGCATTGTATCGAATGCCTGTGTGCAAAGAAGAAGTTGGCAGATGTAAACTGGAGTAGCAAACTAAGGGAAGAGAAAAAAAGACTTACCGCCCCATGCCCAATGTCCGGGTTAGACGACTTATCCGTAAATGCCTCAAAAACGTGAACACGCGGCTGCAAAAGTCCTTACAGGAGAGCCGAAGGTGAAGGAATGGAAGATGATTCCTGATGAGGAATAGGCAATGACGATCGGTCAGGAGGCACGACCTGAAGAGGGGACGGCTCAATAATAGGGGCTTCCAGCAGCAATACTGGTCCTTCCCCAGGAAAGTAGACTGAGTGAGCAGGAGACAATGGCCATTCATAGACAGCAAACGGTTGAGCCAGAGAGGTAGAAGATGATGGTCGAAGAGTAGAGGAATGAGGAGCCGAAGATGATGGCTGGTCAGACACAGAGGGTTCCTATGTCGAAGGTACATAAGACATTACCTAAGGTGGAGAGGACGGAAGAGTAGGAGACTATGGCTGTCCAGAGTCCAAAGTTGGTCGAGCCAAAGAATCTGGAGAGGCTTCCTGGGTGATGGTTGTTGCTGTCCAGTTGCGGGCTGAGCATCTGCAAGAGAATCAGAATCAGACGTGTCAGAAATATAAATGACCTCTTCTTCATAAATACGACAAAGTAGGTCGTCTTTGTACATAGACAGAGCCTCGTCTAGTAGCACCAATTCGGCCAAACTATAAAGGTCGTCTACGTCCCTATAACTTCCCCCAAGCTCTGTGGCAGATGTCTTGTGGACCAGGGGGTAAAGTTGTTTGAGGTGACACCAAAGAGGCCCGCCATTCGGCCAAATAGGCTCTAGTACTTCAGCCTCGTCATCCGGATCCTGCATAATTAGTACAAGATATTCTGAAGAGGGGCATCCGAATAATGGATGGTCTCTTGGATTTCCTCAATATTTAGGCGCGGACGGCCAAATTCTACATGTGGCTTTGTACCTTGGGGATCAGCCCCGGATGAATTACCGGTAGTAGCTGTCTCGACCTCCTCTGACGTTTGCTCCTTGATAGGACCCCCATCCGCTTCGTCCTCATCCGATGGAAGAAGAATAAACGGCACTACCGCTGGTCCTATTTTCTCGAGACCTTCAAATATGGGAGCCTCAGGCCCCAGAGTTTGGATCGTTTCGGGCACTATAAAGGGCGGCTCTAATCTCAGCACCTACACAAGATACAAAAAATTATAAGACTTCAACATATCTTAGACTGACATACAGAAAAGACGAGAGCTTCAGATCATACCTTAGGACGACGTACAAGCGGCACGTCTGAATCAGAGCTATGGCTGGGGGAAGGCTGCTTCCTTTTGGCTTGTTTGGTTTTCTTGAGTTTGAGTATTTCGGTCGATTTCTTTGACCCCGCCGGCTCAGAAGACTTGAGGAAAAACTGGATAGTGGAAAATACCCTCATAGAGGGCAGGGGAAAAAATCTTTCACGGCCAAGTGGCCAGAAACGATCAGGAATGAACCGATGTGCAAGAAGTAAAAGGAATGACGATAAAAGAGGAAAGTAAAGAACGAGTCTTCGACAAGGAATTCTCCACATCAGAGACCGAAAAAACTTTAAAATGGTCTGACTAAGCGGAACGAGCATGAAAGAATGGAAGATGCCATCCTTGAACGAGGCCAAGATGACGAGCGACGAAGTTGGGTGAATACACCTCCACTCCAGCCTTGCCATTGTCCCCAGTCAGGATGTCATGAATCAGGTCACGGCTGCATAAAAACTTACGCCATATGCGAAGATCTGATTCATCCTCTTGTGACTGAGGAATGTCATGAACGAAAAATGGGCTGTCCCCTACAGAAAAGGGAAAAAAGATGAGACTCGAGAAGAGTGTAGAATTATTCAAAGGCGACGCGAGGAAGGAGAGAGGATGGCCGAAGCTGGGAAAAAAGAAGATCGGCGCATGAATAAGGATGATTTGAGTCAATTGTCTCGAAAACAGGGAAGTAGGCTCGGGGCCAAAGCTGAACGAGCCACAAACGACCAGAGGCAATCGGTGACACCCCCGACCGAAGTTGTTTTTGTAGGACGGCCAAACCACGATAAATGACGGCCAATATGAAAGATGCCAGATCCAAGCGACGACCATTGGCAAGGTCAGAAGAGATGGGGAGATAACCCGCCACAGGCTTTTGGCTAGGTGCGTAAATGATATATTTGCACAGCCAATAGTGAAGGAAAGTCGTTCGTTCCAACATCAAAACAGGGCCGACCGATTTTGAAAATGTGTGAAGAAAAAGAAGTAAGACGAAAAGGACGAGGGGTCCATTGAAGGAGGAGGAAAATGAAAGGACATGCAGGCTGAGATAAGAGCAACCAGAGGGGCCAACCCTTTAAGAGCACTGATATCACGAAGAGTGATAGTAAATGGACCAGAAGAAAAAATGAATACATTGTATTTAAAGGACCAAAATAGCAAGGAGATAGGAAATAAGTTTTGGTCAAAAGAAGACAATGCCGATGAAAGTTCGACGAAAGGAAGGAAGCCATGTTCCTCTAGAAAGACACCCGATAGCATATGTTGGAACCAAGACTCAAAAGCGGCGTCGTGTTTGGGCCACGTGCGAATGAGGTTGGATTGAGCTAAGAGAGAAATATTAATTGACTCCGAAAGCGGGAGGCAAGAAGAGGAAGGGAATTGCTGAGCCAGCGGGGCTGTGTCAATGGTTTCGTCTTCAATGAAAATGGGACCCAGTGCACACTGGCCGAAGGACTCTTTGAAGGTATGAACACCGAAAGTGCTCACGGAAGAATCGTCCAACGCCACCTTATAGTCGGTAAAAGTGGAGGAACTGGTTTTGAGGGAGATGAAGAAGACGCCATTAACGCAAGATCGAAGGTAAGAGAAAAGAGATGTTTACAAAGGGGGTCGAAGTAAAGTAAAAACCAGAATGGGCTAAACCCTTATATAAACAGACGAAAGATTGAAACCAGGACAGGTGTTGCAACGCAAATCGCCGAAAGATGGAAACAGCGGGAAAATAAAAAATGAAGAGTTGCCTTGGACAGGTATTGGAACATGATTCGATGGAAAATGACGTGTGATGAAAGGAAACACCGAAGCGACGGGAGAATCGGCTCATTAATGGGCGTCATGATGAATGTATTGGGAAAGGACACACATTTATTGTAGAAGTAATGGGTTCACATAGGACTGTAAGAGCGGCCTAACAAATTACGGGGCGTGAATTTCTCACTCAAGCACAGGACGAGAACGTCTCCCTTAGGTTTGCCATACTCTCAGCGCCTCAGCATCATCCTTCAACAGATCGGTCAGGCCTTGGCGTTTCAGCATTTGCCTTCACTAGGTCGGTCAAATACAAGTGTCATTCCCCGGAAGCATCGTCCAGGCTATCACCATTATCAATACGTGTGACACAAGAAAAGCAGAGTTGATGTGACAACACCACCAGACTGTAGGTTGCTTTCGACAAAGTCAGGTTTATGGCAGAGGACCCGTTAATCAGTCAGGTAGTACGTGGAAAAAACCACAAATGAGAACAACGTCATATCTTGAGAGTATATAAAGAGAAGAGTGTTGAAGAGTTTACTCCAAAAATAGCTCAAAACAAACACCAAATGCTGGAAACTCTTCCAAGTGACCGGCAAAGGGCCAATCCTACTCAAAACACCTCAGCTTGGTCTTACATAAATAAGCAAATTCTTTGGTTGACTGATGAAAAGGGAAAGAACAGAAGAATCAGAACAGAGCCGGAAAAAAGAGAAGATCTACAAAGAACAGAGGCCATCAGAAATGAGAGCTTCTCTTTAATGAGGTGTGAAATAGAATGTAAGAAGGTTAGCTAACGGCCTTCCATACGGTGTGAGGTGTGAAATAGAATGTAATATTGTGGATGGGTTGCATCCGTTAGCGACCGTTGCCCAGGTTGCACCTCCTGGTTGTGGATGGGTTACGCCCATTGACTGCGAATGACCATGTTCCTCCGCGTGGAGGGTGCTGCACTTCTCGACCTCACAGATTCTCTGGACTGGGGGATTGATCGGGTGATGATAAGTGCACGAAAGTGTACTTAGAACACTGCTAACTTAGCTTCATTATCATATGTTTTAATCTTAATTAGAGTCATTTATGCTTTGTTAATAGGAAGTGATGGATCAAAGAGAATGGAGCAATTGAACATGTTTCAGAGCCTAACAGACATATCGGACGCACGCAGGAGCATCAGGCGCGCACTGAAATTAAAAAGGCTATAACTTTTGATTTAGAAAGAGTTACGAGACCCATAATATATCGATTTGCATCTACTCGAGGAGATCTAGTCAATTGAAGCATCCGTCAAAGCTGCTGGCGCGTCTAGAGGCTCGGCGCACGTCGCGATGTGAAACTGCGATTCAGGATTTTGTGCTGTGTGTTTTTAATGCAATTTAGGGTTTCAGGACTTTTCTATATAAATCCAACTTCGTCCCAAACCCTAGAAGAGGAGAAAATTAGAGAGAATAGAGGAGAAACACACAAAAAGAGCCAAAAACATAATTCATATAGAGGAAGAACGAAGAACTTCAAGTAAATCATGACGTCTCTCCAATCTATTCAGGCTGCATCTCTTTCTTCCATGGAGAACTAATCTCCTAGGCAAAGCTAAGGATGAACTTCTTTATTTAAACTTATTATATTCATGTTGTTGATTCTTGAATGAACATTTTAACGTTCAATAAAATTGATGATTGTTATTTTTTATTATCATTCGATTTATTAGCCCAGAAATTGTGTTTTGTCAAATCCCATATAGATTCAGTCATGCTTCTTCTATGTGTGATTTGTGAAATCAGTTGTGACTGGTAAAGTTATTTTATGTGTTGGTCTTCTGCTGCAGTATTACCTGAGGGTATATTGTCGACGTTAGATAGCTCGTAATGATAACTTTTATGTGCTGTTAACATGGAGAAAATAATCATTAATTACCCTATAATTTAATATGAGTAGAATTGAATATCTTCCAATTGTTGGTTTGGGATGTGAAACCTTCAATTGTGTAATGAAAAGAATCAATAACTGAATACAAAATGTTGATACAAGAGGAATTCCCGATGCTTTGCTGTACTGATAAAATCCTGCAACTTTTCATAATCTTTAGTTTAAATTGCAAATTTAATCTTTTGTTTAATAAAGTTTTATTGCTAAACGTTTTTGCTTGAGTAAATTAGTTCATGTAACCATCTCTCTGAGGAATCGACACCCCAGCTATACTGGGATAACCGCAAGTTATTTTGGGCGTAATTAAAATTTGGCGCCGTTGCCGGGGAGACGGTTTACAAGAAAAAGGATCAGGTTTGCTTAGTCACAACGAAGCGGTAACTTCGTTCTATTTTATTTATTTTTTTATTTATTATTCGCTTATTTATTTTCTTTTAGGAATTTAGTTTTTATTTTTAATTAGTTCTTTTTATTTTTATTTCTAGTATTTTATTTTAGTATTTTATTTTAGTTATTTTATTTCTGTTTTAGTTTTAGTTAGATTTTAAGTTTTAGTTTATTCTTTTAGTTTATTATTTGTTTATTTATTTATTATTTTATTTCTCGTATTGTTTGAACTTAAATTGCATGTCTAGACGTATGGATAGATTTGGTAGATTGTTAGGACTGAGGAAGAAAGCTCAGACTCTGAGAACATATTTGAAAATCCTTTTATTGGACAATTATGACCCATAGCGTCACTATTTGTACAGATCATTGTGTTGTTGTAAAAATTAACTATGTAACAAAGGAGATTGCACTCTTATCATTTGTGATTAGATCACCAAGATATATAAATGATGAGAGGTCCTTATGATTTGTTCCTTGATTGAGAATGATATGAGACAGTATCAATCAACGAAGGATAAATCATTAAATATCCATAGTCAGAGTATTATCGAGATTGGACATCGATAAATACGTAAAAGACTAGTATCGCACTTGTGCGCGTTGTGAGGGCACAACGGCATAGTTATCATATATTTAAGTATTGGATACTTATGGAAGTGCGGTAGGAGGTTGTGTTTCACCGATGGTACGGGAAACAGCTTCGCTCTGGATAGACCCATCGGAATCCCATTGGTATTGTGACTATGTGTCTATGGGAGTCCGACATCAGGGTAGGTGTGTATGGTCTTAACCTGAGACTTGCACCGCTAATGCTTACGACAATCAATATACTTTGATTGAGGTCGTCAGGGGCTTTAACCGGTTCTGGTACGCCGATTTTGGGTATATTGAGAATTGTAGAGTATTGGGTGTGATGTCAAGACGGAAGTATCACTTCAGTCATACTGGAGATGATGTCACATAGGATACGGTATTAGTGCTCTTAAGTGCTGGCCGGCCATCGGGATATTATGACAAGGTCATGTATATCCGATTATAGAGACTAGTTACCAGACATCCGACATGTGCTTCGGACGGGGCAGACACTTATCCAGCCCCAGTCCTAGCACGTGACAGTCCGATACTGGGCCGATATACACAATACTTGGTATACTACGCTTGATATAGATCCTTGTATATTCTATATGGATATGTCCGGATAATTGGGTAGACTTGGTGCTTTGCTAGGAGTCGACCTTGTCTCGTAAATCGGTAGAACGTAGTACTTGGTACGTACGCGATTGGATACTCCGACGACCGCATTTACTGCCAACTTATCCGGGGATCTCATGGGTCGTTTCCCGATAATCCACCGATGACGTATGACTCGCACTCTTAAATAATCTGGGATTATATGGAAGAGAGAGAAAATTAATCTAGGATTAATTACGAAGATATTTTGTCTAGGATAAAATATCGTCTAAAGAGAGATAACGATTAATTTGGAATTAATCGGTAAATTAATATATTCGATATATTAAATGAAATTAGATTTCGACGCGGAATTAAAATTAGATTTTAATTCAGGCGAACGAATTAATTTAGAATTAATTCGTTAGCGACGTGAATAGTGAATTCGCTAGGCGTAATCATTTAATTACGACGCAACGGAAAATTCGCTAATTAGGAATTAGCAAACCCGAGCCCGAGTGTGATTGCGAGCGCATTCGTATTTCGAATTCGAGTGCGGCAACGCAAGTCACATCAAGCGTCAAATCATTCATCACATTAAGTGTCAAATCAAAAGTCACTTTGAGTGATGTGATTGATTGATGTGATTGAGTTGATTGATTGAAAGACACACATCAAGTCACTTTAATAAAGTGACAATGAATAGTTGATGGGTGTAGGTGTAATAGTAAAAGTTGGTGGGAGTATTTACCATTTTATTTATTTGATTTATTATTTGGTAAATGCTTTGTATATTTTTGGAAAAATATATAAACCTTTTTTGAAAAGGTTTTACTAACTAATTACACATTCTTCTCTCTCATTCTCTCCTTCAAACTCACGCCCAAATGGGCATTTTTCACTGGTTTTTTGAAGCCAAATGGCGTGAGCAATGGGGAAGCAAGAGTGAGTTTTTGTGGCAAAAACTCAAGTGCTAGCACACTTACGGAACATGCGAAGGTGGTAGGGAGGTTCACCCATGAGCCGGGATCCATCCGACGAAGCTTGGAGCTCCGTTTCACAGCTCAAAATTCTGAAATTGAGGGCAGTGAACTGCATGCAGTGGGCGTCCTTGGCAGTGAGCAAAGTGGCTTCATTCGTCTTCAAATCATCTCAACCGATCGATGTGAGTATTCCGCTACCTTCGTTGATGTGTTCACACATTGTTTTCATGTCTTGTTTGATCTTGGGACCTAGAAACAAACCTAACAATGGCATCAAGAGCTATAGGTTTAACATGAAAATGTAGGGCTTAAAATTGGGTATTTTGTATTTGAGCATGATTTAATGAAATTGATGATTGAGCATGCTTAATATATGTTATATTGAAGATTGATTTGATCAATTTCAACAAAATATGATTGGATCAATTTTGCCCAAATTATTCCCCTTGGCCGAATGTAATGTGGATTTTGGGTTCTTGGAATTTTTTGATTTTGATTCATTTGATGAGTTGGAATCATTAAGGATAATGTTAATTTGAAACTAATTGGATTGGATTTTGAATTGAACATAAAATCCCCAAAAGTTATCACCTTGGCCGAATGTAATTATGCCCTAATGTCTTGGTACATTTTGATTTTAAGACATTGGATGTGTATGAAATCATTTAGGATGTTGATTTAATGTCGATTGTGGGTTGGATTGAAACCAAATCGGACACAAAATCTATCCTTGTCCGAGAGCATTAAAGCATGTAATGGGTTTGATTTTTCATTTATGTGTTGGACATGTGATGATGATGTTAGCATGATAATTAGACTAATTAGTGTTTTAGAAATATTGATTTAGGTGATTAATCATGTAATGCACTTTAGGTAATTAAATTGCGGAATTGGATTATGTAATTTAATTATTTAGGCCTTAAATTGGATTTGGGCTTCTAATGTTGTAATTGGATTTATTGGGCTTGATTTTATCAAGTTGGGTTTAGGCCAAATGGATTGGATCCAATTGGGCCCAAAACTACTTCCGTTAAGCCCAATTGCGACTTAATGAACCTTTAAAGTTTAATTGGGCCTAATGGGCCAAGATTGATTTATGGGCTTATGGGGTAAATCCCGGATTGGATTTTGGTTATTCGGATTGACCCGAGTTGACCAAAAGTCCACGCCTTAAGAAATCAATTAAAAGCCTATTAGACTTTAATTGAATTGACGTTGGACGTTGATCGGTCTTTGAGACGCGTTACGATTAAATTTGGAATTTAAGTCGTAAAAGGTTTATTATTAAAATGTAATATTTAATTTGGAATTAAATAACGAATTGGAATTGAATGCATATTAAATTGGATTTAATAACGTAGTTTAATTTAATTCGAGAATTCGTACTCTGAGTACTTACTCGCAAAAACGAGTTTGACTCGAACAAAATCAAATCGTTGTTTGAACATTGGATGATCACATAATTATCAGATTAATTAATTTGATTAGATTGATTGATAGCATGCTTATGTGTGAATACGTGGTTGTGATGAATGAATAATGTATATCGGATGATATTAGTCGGGTGGGGCAATTTTGGAAATTGTTGTAATAAATTCGATTTATTAAATTGGACCTGCGTGTCCAGCCTTATCACCTTTGTTCTTTTTGTATTCTCTTCTCACCTATTCCCCTCAATATAAATCAGGTTTCTTTAGAAGTTAGTGTAACGGGTAGAAGTAATACAAGTGCTAGCTCGAGTGTGAAATGGAGAGATTTGATCTAGGATCAATGTGTTAAGTATCCATCCCATATCATTATTATTTTATTTTCATACTCGCTTTATTATGTGTTGAAAATGCATGTTTAAGGGTGTATGATGATGAGACCTTAACAAAGATAATTAAATTGGTAGCCAATTTGCACGCGAAAAGCCCTCATCAAATATCATGCGTCTTTTCCTTCCATTGAGTGATTCTTGCTCAAGATCCTAGATTGGCATGGTTGTTGGCCAAAGTCAAGCCCTTGTCCGTCGAAGATGTGTTTGAATCACGAGGCTTTGTTCCATATTGGTGTCATGTCCAAGTTGTGGTTTGTTGGCCAAAGTCAAGACCACTTCTTGTCCATCGACATTGATTACGAAGCTTCCATGGTCAATGGGTCCACGCTTGACTGGGATCACTAGGTTTGTTGTGCCAAAGCCAAGGCCTAGTTATTTAGAGGAAAAAGGTTAGGGTATATATTCGATATATAGGCATATATAAGATATATGTTTCGGACTTGGATGTCCACCTACTGGATCTAGGAGTTGGATGAGATCCAATTGATCTTCGAGATCTACCTAGTTAACTATCATACAATTTGTTGGCCAAAGTCAAGATTGTGTGATACTTTAACGGGATCCTAGCCCACTAGGAAACACGGTTTCCCGAGAACTCGACAGAGGGTTAGAGGCTCGACGAAAAATAGTGGGAGGCAAGAATTGAATTTGCAATATTCGTTCAATTACTCGTCATACGCGCTCAAACAAATATCATTCGTTAAAATAAATTAAAGTATTAGTTGGGCTAATATTTAAAGTTGTTTTAAATAAATAGTTTGACTATATTCAATTGAATTCAATAAATAAGTTGATTTTATAATTGGATTATAGTAATCAATATAATTGAATTAATATTATAGTTGATTAAATAATTGGATTATTGTAATCATTATAATTAATAGTACCTATAATAAATTGATTAAATAGTTGGACTATTGAAATCAAGAAAGAATTAAAAAGTTGAATATTTAAAATATATATAATCCTTGGATTAAATGTTTTAAATGATTTAATTTTCAATTGGGAATATATAATAGGTTACTTTATTTGATAAAATAACTTATTATATATAAGCCCAAAATTAAGCAAATAGTAGAGCATAAAATCTTTGGAAGATTTATGTGATGATGACTCTAATGCTTAATTTAATATACTTGTCAATAAATCTATCTTTAGATTTAAAAAGTATTAAAATTGCAATAAATAATTTTTAGAGAATTAATGACTATTCTAGAGGAGAAAAGTCAAAGTTTGTAATTGGGCGTATAGCACAAGGTGCACATCGTTTCAATATTCTAAAACCAAGGCTTGGCCAAAGGTTTGTGAAATATTGAAAAGGATAATGAACATATCCCAAAGTGACTACCGTTTGGATATGGCAGACACGAAGGAATTAAAGAAAGAGCAAGACTTTGACTTTAAAAATATTTGTCAAAGTTATGTTCACTACTGGTATTGAAATTAGATTTTAAATACTTGGTGTGGTACATAAAATATATGTATTGATGTTCAGAATCTGCTATGAGCAGGATACTGACTTCAAGCTGAGATTGCTCTACGAATCGGAAACGGGACGAAAGTCGCTGTTTCGACCGTAGATACCTAAGTTTATGAACTGCCCTTCGGGTATGTACTTAAGTTAGGAACTGTTATAATGTAACTAGTTTGACTAGAGACATTATCTCTATATCAGTGTTTAATCCATTGTGGATGAACCTTTATATTTTGGAACACTAAGTGTTTCATTATATAAAGATGATACTGAGATAAGACATTAGATGTAAATAACAGAATTTATATTTTGAATATAATTAAAATCTCAAACATATAAAATGACAAATAAATAGCTCAACTGATTTGATCAATAGAGACTTATTTGTGGCATGTTGTCTGGGACACAATTAAACAAGACTCGTATATCCGCACTTTTGAAGAGTGGGTACTAGGACTAATTTGATTATTCAAATAAAGTCTACGAATCTAGTTTATTAGGTAAAGCACCTAAAACACTATTTACTTGGTAATAGTGTGAAAGCCACCGATCTGTTAGCCCTATTCATAGTGAAACTAGTGGGCCCATGTCTAGCTAGGCTAGATGTGAACATGAATATTTCGTGACCTTAACGGATGTGGCATCATGTTATGGTTATGTATTTCTTTTGAAGAACATAAATCAGAAACTTTTAGAGTTTCGACACGAAGTAGATAAACAGATCGGGTATAGTATTATACCGTCACGGTAAGACCGTAATGGAAAATACTTAACCAGTAAGTTTCATAAATACATGAAAGAGTATGGTATTCTTTCAGATAAGGACTCCTCCCGAGACACGTCAGTTAGACGGTGTGTCCGAACTAAAAATCGAATTTTGTTGGACATGATAAGGTTATATTATGAGTCGCTCTGAGCTATCATTTCCTTCAACGGATATGTATTAACAGTGCAGAGCTTATTTAGAATAAGGTTCCATATAAATCTGTTTGACAGATATCATATAGGATATGAACAGGAAAGAAACAGGGTTTCTCATTCCCAATAATTTGGGTATGCCAGGCATAACGTTTGGATGATACCAAACTAAGGACCCAAATTCGATAAGTGCCAATATAGGTTATCCTAATGGAAACCATAAGTATAGTGCTTATAAATCTCACATGAGAACAATATGATTGTTACTCACCATGCGATTTTCCTGAGAGGAATACCGATATGCAGTGGTCAGTGGGAGGATGGTGATACTCGATGAAAATCGGAGTAATACTGTTCAAGGTACGAAGTCCTTAATGGAACACAAACAGTTCATCTACGATGAATCTGTACCATTAATCTTCAAATACACAAGAACCTCGTAGATCGGATAGAGTCAGAAAACAACCTGCGGTATGGGTTTCTGATCTAACCTCATAAAGATATCAATCTTATGGAGGTATATCAACCGACTGCGTTTTGAGGAAGTGATACGAGGTATCGACTCCTTATTATGGCAAAGTTCCATGAGTCCGAAATGGATTTCATGTATAACAACTACTTTGGATACTAGTTGTTGTACCACAAGGCATTGTGCCTATTGGTACTATAAACGTCTTCAAGGAAGATATACATGGATGGCAACATACCAACGTACAAAGCTGGGCTTGTGACGGAAAGGTATCGTTATCAACATTGTGTTAATAACGGTTCAACCTTTTACCTGTTGCCATGGTAAATCCATTTTGAAGATGCTTGTTGATAACTGCATATTTCATTTATGAAATATGTCAGTTATAGATCAAAATCGCTTTCCTGAAAAGGAAACCTCTTGGAGGATGCTTACAACATCCTGACGATTTTGTATAACCGACAAACAAGGTTTGCAGGTTATTTGATCCATGTTTGGATTGAAGCAAGCATAAGGTTCTTGGAACTGACGTTTTGAAATAATCATAATGGTTTATGATTTGACTCAAAACGAAGTAATTCTTATGTATATGAGGAGGTTAGTGGGAGCGCACTGACAGTGAAATTCCCATAAAAATAATTGGTGAAAGCTTGACTTTCATAGAAATTCTTCGTAGAATTCTGGGGAGTAACAACCTTTATTCAAGGAACAAAGATCTACTGGGATAGATTTGGAGTTGTTAACACTCTCTGGGAAATTGTACATTTAAAATATACTTGATATGGTGTCTCATACGCTTCGAGCATATGAAGTCACAATCGGGTCAATCCAAGTGATAGTCACTGGATTGAAGTTAAGAACATCTGTTAGTATCTCAGAGAACTAAATATGCTATCTTAAACTATGGAGAAGGAGAACTTGAAGTGACTGGGATCACTGCTGCAAGTTTCCAAACAATTAAATACGGCGGTACTATAAAGTCTGAATAACGGTATAGTAAGTTGGAATTCTTCCAAGCAAGTTACTGTTACCGAATAAACAACAAATGCGGATTATTGCTGCAGCTGAGGCAGCAATAGAAGCCATCTGGCTCAATAATAAATCTAATTAGATTAGATATAGTTCTGTTAGCAGTTGAGCTACGCGTCAGCGCAGGCTAAAGAATTAATGGTCTCATCAACGATCCAGATACATACTTCGACAAATCATCTGATTCGTTCGGATCATACATCGTGGCGATGTGATGATCGTATAAATCACGTCAGATGATAATCATGAAAATCCACTGACGAAACCTTTTCTTATCAATTTGAGCCCACTGTATATAGTTCGGGTGTTAGGCACTCGAGTGACTGGCTATAGGCCAAGTGGGAGATTGTTGGACAATTATGACCCATAGCGTCACTATTTGTACAGATCATTGTGTTGTTGTACAAATTAACTATATAACAAAGGAGATTGCACTCTTATCATTTGTGATTAGATCACCAAGATATATAAATGATGAGAGGTCCTTATGATTTGTTCCTTGATTGAGAATGATATGAGACAGTATCAATCAACGAAGGATAAATCATTAAATATCCTAGTCAGAGTATTATCGAGATTGGACATCGATAAATACGTAAAAGACTAGTATCGCACTTGTGCGCGTTGTGAGGGCACAACGGCATAGTTCTCATATATTTAAGTATTGGATACTTATGGAAGTGCGGTAGGAGGTTGTGTTTCACCGACGGTACGGGAAACAGCTTCGCTCTGGATAGACCCCTCGGAATCCCATTGGTATTGTGGACTACGTGTCTATGGGAGTCCGACATCAGGGTAGGTGTGTATGGTCTTAACCTGAGACTTGCACCGCTAATGCTTACGACAATCAATATACTTTGATTGAGGTCGTCAGGGGCTTTAACCGGTTCTGGTACGCCGATTTTGGGTATATTGAGAATCGTAGAGTATGTGATGTCAAGACGGAAGTATCACTTCAGTCATACTGGAGATGATGTCACGTAGGATACGGTATTAGTGCTCTTAAGTGCTGGCCGGCCATCGGGATATTATGACAAGGTCATGTATATCCGATTATAGAGACTAGTTACCAGACATCCGACATGTGCTTCGGACGGGGCAGACACTTATCCAGCCCCAGTCCTAGCACGTGACAGTCCGATACTGGGCCGATATACATAATACTTGATATACTACGCTTGATATAGATCATTGTATATTCTATATGGATATGTCCGAGAATTGGGTAGACTTGGTGCTTTGCTAGGAGTCGACCTTGTCTCATAAATCGGTAGAACGTAGTACTTGGTACGTACGCGATTCGGATACTCCGACGACCGCATTTACTTCCAACTTATCCGGGGATCTCATGGGTCGCTTCCCGATAATCCACCGATGATGTATGACTAGCACTCTTAAATAATCTGGGATATATGGAAGAGAGAGAAAATTAATCTAAGATTAATTACGAAGATATTTTATCTAGGATAAAATATCGTCTAAAGAGAGATAATGATTAATTTGGAATTAATCGGTAAATTAATATATTCGATATATTAAATGAAATTAGATTTCGACGCGGAATTAAAATTAGATTTTAATTCAGGCGAACGAATTAATTTAGAATTAATTCGTTAGCGACGTGAATAGTGAATTCGCTAGGCGTAATCATTTAATTACGACGCAACGGAAAATTCGCTAATTAGGATTAGCAAACCGAGCCCGAGTGTGATTGCGAGCGCATTCGTATTTCGAATTCGAGTGCGGCAACGCAAGTCACATCAAGCGTCAAATCATTCATCATATCAAGTGTCAAATCAAAAGTCACTTTTAGTGATGTGATTGATTGATGTGATTGAGTTGATTGATTGAAAGACACACATCAAGTCACTTTAATAAAGTGACAATGAATAGTTGATGGGTGTGTGTAGGTGTAGTAGTAAAAGTTGGTGGGAGTATTTACCATTTTATTTATTTGATTTATTATTTGGTAAATGCTTTGTATATTTTTGGAAAAATATATAAACCTTTTTTGAAAAGGTTTTACTAACTAATTACACATTCTTCTCTCTCATTCTCTCCTTCAAACTCACGCCCAAATGGGCATTTTTCACTGGTTTTTTGAAGCCAAATATGGCGTGAGCAATGGGGAAGCAAGAGTGTGAGTTTTTGTGGCAAAAACTCAAGTGCTAGCACACTTACGGAACATGCGAAGGTGGTAGGGAGGTTCACCCATGAGCCGAGATCCATCCGACGAAGCTTGGAGCTCCATTTCACAGCTCAAAATTCTGAAATGGAGGGCAGTGAACTGCATGCAGTGGGCGTCCTTGGCAGTGAACAAAATGGCTTCATTCGTCTTCAAATCGTCTCAACCGATCGATGTGAGTATTCCGCTACCTCCGTTGATGTGTTCACACATTGTTTTCATGTCTTGTTTGATCTTGGGACCTAGAAACAAACCTAACACCGTTTTCTACACCATCCGTGTCTAGCGCACATAACATGAGTGAATACGAGAGGCAACCTAGGAGGACTCTTGAAGAGTACCGCCACCCACCTCGCACAGCTACACCTTCGTGCATCATGTTTCCTCCTAATGCACCACACATAGATTTTAGGCGTGGAATGATACAGTATCTTCCAACTTTTCACGGTTTAGAGAGCGAAAATCCTTACGTGCATATTAGAGAATTTGAAGAGGTAGTAGCGACCTTCCATGACCGTTTTGGGATTACCGATACAATTAAACTTAAGTTCCTCCTATTTTCCCTTAAAGATAGAGCTAAAAGCTAGTTGTATTCTCTGAGACCTAGGTCAATAGGATCGTGGGGTGAGATGACTCAGGTATTTTTTGACAAATATTTTCCACATCAGAAGACAGATGCCCTTAAGAGAAATCTCTACTTTCTCCCAGAGAGACAGCGAGACCCTTTATCAAACGTGGGAGGGGTATAAGGAGTTGTCCCCACCATGGATATGAGAGTTGGCATTTAGTAAGTTACTTTTATGATGGACTAACCCCTAGGGAACACCAATTCGTTGAGACGATATGCAATGGTAAGTTTATCCAGATGGACCCTGATGAGGCGTTTGAGTATTTAGATGACCTAGCTAAGAAATCTCACACTTGGACTGGACACACTGTCGTAGATAACACTGATAGGACACATATTTCTACTAGCAAAAGCCTACAACACTTTAGGGAAGATGACAGCCTTAAGACACAAGTTGAGCTGTTAACTAGACAGATAGGAGCCTTAATAGCCAAAGACAGCAAGACAATGCATTCAGTAGCCCAGCTAGAATCCCAAGAGTGTCCGATATATGGTGAGATGAGAGGGACATTTGACGAACAATACCATGCATTAGGGACATATCAGAAGCCTCACACACCATACCCGGACACCTATAATCCTAGTTGGCAGAACCATCCCAATGTTAGTTGGAGGCAGGAGTCTTATCAGCCTACCCAGACACCACAAACTAGGAGTTGCAGTACCTCAAGGTATTACACACCTATTATTCCTATAAATTCTTTAGAGGATACCTGGCATTCATTTGTAGAGACCCAAAGTAAAACCAATTAAAGGATTGAGTTGTTGATAGCTCAGGTAGTTGAAGACCAAAAGGAAATTAGGAGTCAAATCTCTAAATTGACTAATGTCCTGAGTGTACAAGAACAAGGAAAATTCTCATCCTAGACTCAACCTAATCCACTAGGTCAGCACATGACACAGGCTAATCATGAGGTATCCAGTGTAAGAGTTGTTAATGTCATAATCACTAGGAGCGGTGAAGAGGTAGGGATGCAGAATACTTCCAACGCTATAGGTAACCCTAAGGATAATAATGTTAACACATCTCAGGTAGAGCAAATGCCACATTTCCTAGTTAGGATATCCTCTCCTCAAGAACTTAATAGTTTTCATGTCGAGAAATAACCACAGGGTGATGAAGAGTATCATTACTCATACATGTTAGAAACAGTCCTACCAGGAACAACGTCTCTACAACCTGAATCAAATCCCCCTGAACTGAAACTGGTCCCAAAGATCCAAAAAAGGAGGAAAATGAGAGTTAATGCTCAATTAAAGATGATACTTGTGAGATTAAAAAGAACATTGAGCGAATCTCTCCTTATGTGTAGTACCAAATTTCAATCCTCAGACCTTGGAGAATCAATGGATAAACTGCCACAGCTAGACAAACATTCTCTCTCATGCCTTCATCAGTACGCTAGATGGAAACCACCATGACAACTTGAGTTTTTGCGTCTGGCTGAAGACGTTAAACTTAGCGCTAGCGGGGAGGCAACCCTTGAATCTACATTTATTTTATTTATTTTAGCTTTATATTATTGTGTGCTAACTGCATGTTTATTTTTCTGTTTGCATGAGTGTTTATGCAGGAGTTAGCACAACCTACACAGCCACATAAGTAAAGTCTCACCAGCAGGAACCTGATCAACTCCGCGCATGTTAGTGTTGTTCCTTAATCCTTTTTCTTTATATTTATCTTACATTGAGGACAATGCAAGTTTTAAGTGTGTGGGGGTGTATGCATGCGCATGATAATACCTGTTATAATATATTTTATTATTTTTATTATTATATTATTATTATTATTATTATTATTATATATATATATAATATTTGTTTGATTTTGTTTTTAGTCCTTGATAGTTAAAGCATAAGTCCAATGATGATATTGTTTGTTTTATGATGAAATCTGACCGGCGTAATCACACACGTTTAACGCAAGCGCACGTATCGTTCAAGTAGTATAAAAAGATATCGATCCCACGAGGACTTAAAACCTTGTTATTATTAATTTTTACGAGGCTAACTGATTACGAGTATCTAATGGTTTGTTCGATTTTGATTGGAAAAAGGTGATGATTCTAAATTTAAAAACAAGTGAATAAAATTGTGAGAGTAAAATGAGTTAAATTCAAATTTATTAAAAACTATCCAGGGTTGTGATTTATTCCAATATTATTTAAAAGATGAAGTGGTTATCTTATAGTTGGGTAAAATATTGATTTATTAACCTGGAACACTAAATCATGTAAAAGCCTCTTCCGATGGTCAATTACAAATACCTAGTATAATCTAATTGAACCATATGTCTATGTCAACCAAATTACCTAGATTCATTAAGCTTAAGTTCCAATTATGGCTACCCCCGCCCGACAGGTATATTCCTATCCTGTAAGGAAATCTATTAAAAGGGTTATCTATCCTTAAGGAAGATCGTGGGTTATTGAGTCTAAGGTCTTAAACTTAAAATCCCTATGTCTAGTTCATTTTAAGTTTACCTAATCAATTTAATTAATGGCCAGTTAATTAAAGAGCATTAAGATTAAGACTCAATAAATACATCTTTAAATTACCCCAACTATAATATAACCCCTTATAAACCGGTTATATTGAGATTCATCACAACCCTAGATACTAACTTAGTTACAACACATAGCTAAGGCTAATGAAAACTTAAAAGACATAAAGTAATTGCTGAAAAGTAAATGCGAGAAAGTAAAAGCGGAAAAGTAAATGAAAATAAACTGCCAAGATAAAAGGAATTACTTTTACTAAATACTAACTTAGATATCTCCCTTAGTATAACATAATCACTTGTGAGATTAAAACCAACCGACCAATCTGGCGGTATCATGATTAAGTCAAGTTAAGTCCGACCAGCCATAAAGGCGGTAAAATTTGTCCATGAACCTGCCATGTAGGCGGTAAAGAATTAACCAGCCATAAAGGCGGAACCAAAATAACCAGCCATAAAGGCGGAACCAAAATTACCAGCCATAAAGGCGGAACCAAAATTAAATTACCAACCGACCAATCTGGCGGTATCCTTGCTTAGTCAAGTTTAACCAGATTAAATTAAATAGCCGACCGACCAATATAGCGGTATTCCTTTTTTAAGTCAAATTTTAGAATAGTGAATATGTTGTGTCTAAGGGAGATTAATCTAATATAGTAACAGTAAAAGAATTACTTTTTACCTCAGCAGAGAGAAGTTACCTCATCATGGTAAATAGTAAAAACTGCAAAAGAAAAAGAAGCAAAAGTAAATTAATATTATTACAAAACGTAATTAAAAATTACAAAACTAAATTAAAAGAACTTAGAGAGAGAAGAACTAGAGAGAGAAACTAGAGAGAGAAACTCTCTTTACATGGAAGAGAAGAGAGATGGAGGTGCCCTGAATTATGAAATATCGAACTCTATTTATAGGCTCAAGTTGGCCCAGCGTCGCGACGCGCAAGGTTCAGCGTCGCGATGCTGGGTCCTTTGCGTGGCTCAATGACAGCTTGACACGTGGCGAAGGCGGCTAAGGCTCAATAATTGTGCGATGATGTGGCACTGTTCATGACGTCATTGCTTACGTCACGCTGACGTATGGAGGGCGATGGTTGGCACCGTCTGATCACGACACATGGCAATGGTCGGCACCATAGGATGATGACACGTGGCAGCGGCGCATTTTAGCATCTCCGTTGTGATGGTGACACGTGGCACGGCGCACGTTAGCAAAGTCAAACTTCTCAAACTCTGAACCATTGACTCGGCACATGTTAGCACACTCGGCGCATCCTGGGCGTCGCGACGCGTAAGGTTTCAGCGTCGCGATGCTGAAATGATGATTTTGCCCTTTTGTCCAATTTTGTCCAATCTTGTCCATTTTGCCCTTAATTTGTCTCTAATGCTTCCCAAACTTTATTTATCTGTAAAATAACACAAAATACATCAAAACGTTCACAAAACTCGAGAAACTATATGAAATATTAGGTCAAATGAGTGGGAAAAGGGGATATAAATAACACTTATCACACCCCCAAACCTAACATTTTGCTAGTCCTCGAGCAAAACATAAAATATTAAAATTTAACTAAGTCACTTTCGTAGGGATCACGGTTGCATTTAGCGTATGCAACAAGCCTTGAAACCCATAGGTGTCCCTAGTGGACGAGTTGTAGTCTCGTGAGGGTTTACAGCAATGATACCCACAAACATTTTATAAAAGTAAAAATGTTATAAACTAATGCACACAAAAGCAAAAAGACAAGCGAAAAGAGAATAAAGAAGTTAGTGATTATCAAGTGAAACTTCTACTACAAGTTACTAGCTGTTTTGTTTCTTTTTAAATTACCGAATAAGTAAATTCTCCGATTATTATTGCCATTCTCCATATACACAGTCAACAAAATATTAATCAAGTCATTTTTTGCCCACAACAGTCACAAGGGTAGTTGATTAGAGAGTGATATTTTTCCCTAAAGTTCTATCAGATTTCACATCTTTCTGAAGCAATGGAATAAATTTTCTGATTTTTTCTTTGATTTTTCGAATTTTGACCTTTTATTCATATATAATACCTTCCGTCTATGTAGCGAGTGTTGGGTCGGTGGCTCCCAAACCAGTTGGCTTTAGGGCACCAATGTTAAAACACCCCTACGGACTTAGTTACCCAGACTTCAGATATATTATTTTTTTGCAACATCATTGATCCATGTAGCGAGCTTTGGGCCAGTGACTCCCAAACCAGTTGGTTTTAGGGCACTAGGTGTTAAAACACCCTTACAGACTTAATAACTCGGATTTCGGATGATGATATATATTTTTTATTTATTCCATCACTATTTGAGATGCTTTCTCCAATTAAACTAGAGCACTGAATATTACAACCTTTTCAATTATAACTCATGTCCGTATGTTACTATGCATATTGATAATACCTGCCAACTTTGCATATGAAGATTATTTTAAGTCCGTTTTATGGAGAATTCACAAATTAAATAATTTAAAAGGAAATAAACAAAAACTAACTTGTTTCGAAAAATGGTTTGAAATACGTCTCAGGAGTGGAAATTCCTTACATAGCTATTTCTTACCAATTTCATCTTTTTAATCAACATAAAAACAAAACATAAACTTAAAGAAATAACTTCGACAGGTCATGGTGTGTGACTAACTGTCGAATGGAATTCCCGTTGTAGATTCCCCAGAGGGAGGGTGGAGCGAGGCTCTCTTAAGTACCCAAGCCTCTTAGGCTCTTATCGCTTGGTGTCAGGAATAAACAAAGTCCTCCAAACTAGTCTATCACAAAAAGCTATGGGAATGATTATCTAGGTGCCTTCACAGCTTTTCCTTTTGAGAGGTAGTGAGTGAAGGAAGACACCAAACCATATATTTCTTACCAATTTCATCTTTTTAATCAACATAAAAAACAACATAAACTTAAAGAAATAACTTCTACAGGTCATGGTGTGTGACTAACTGTCGAATGGAATTCCCGTTGTAGATTCCCCAGAGGGAGGGTGGAGCGAGGCTCTCTTAAGTACCCAAGCCTCTTAGGCTCTTATCGCTTGGTGTCAGGAATAAACAACGAGTCCTCCAAACTAGTCTATCATAACAAGCTATGGGTGAATGATTATCTATGTGCCTTCACAGCTTTTCCTTTTAGAGAGGTAGTGAGTGAAGGAAGACACCAAACCATCACCTAGCTTTAAATATGCCTTTTATTTTTGAAAATTTTTTAATTTTTTTTTTGTATTTTTCGAAAAATTTTGACTGAAAATAAAAACATCACACAAACTAAAAACAAGATACTAAATAACTAATTCCCTCCCCCAAACCTAAATGAGACATTGTCCCCAATGTCTAAAATCGTAGAAGGAGAGTTTAGAAGATAGTACCTGATTAACTGAAATTCTACAGGAAATTAAAGGTTAAGATCCAGATTAATCCGACACCTCTTACCACGATCATCCTTAGACCATTTTAACTTGGAAAGGATAGGGTCAACTTGTGGTTCAAAGGCTAAGAGTTGGTCAAGTAGATCATGAGCAGTTCTGGCAGTAAAGAGGAGTTCCTTCATAGGTTTTATTACAAACCCGTTTCTCCGGGCATCATCAAGAAATACACAAAGAAAATCATAAAATCCATCAACATTGAATAGTCCTAGTGGTTTCTGGTGTATGTTCAAGTTCGCCCATGATAGCACTATAAAAATTTCCTCCAATGTGCCCAATCCACCTGGCAAGGCAATAAAAGCATCAGCACGGTTAATCATCTCTACCAGTCGTTCAGACATACCTGGCACAATTAGTTCTTCTCCGTTTGATGGTCCAATAAGATTTACCTCTGCCAAAGGTTTGGGAATGATTCCCAGGACTTGACTGCCTCCTTCCTGTGCAGCCTTTGAAACGATCCCCATCAGTCCAAGATTGCCTCCGCCGTATATTAAGTGCATATTCTTTACAGCTAAGACTCGACCCAATTCCTGTGCTGCTTCTATGTATTGTGATTTAACACCAACACTGGTACCACAAAACACACAGATGTTTTCAACTCGTCTTCTTGAAGTGGCTTCCATTTTTATGTATTTCTTTCTCAAATCTGGATGCCTTAAAAGTGCAATGACGGGCTGAATTTATAGTACCTGAAAAGAGTGAGTAATAATAGCACTAATATCTTCCAAAGGAAGCTTGTTAGCTAAATAATAAAAGAAATCGTGAAAAGTCAAAATGTCTGGATCCTGTCAAAATAAATCACAATTATTAGGAAAAGATAAAGAGATATAATATGTACAAGAAATTTTAGCGGCTTGATTGACATCTATGCGTCAGGGACAAGCTTCCCATCTAATTTTCTTATAAATTGGTAAATAGGGTCTTTTTGAGTCAGATTCCCAAGACTTAACTGTTGTCTTTCCTTTAGAAATTGTGTGTGTAATTTGCGAATGGCATTATGAACATATCCACTGGGATGCGTCTCAAGAGTCGAGGATATATCATCCATAGACTCCTTACTCAGGCCATCCCTAATGAATTTAATTTTGTATTCGCGATTATCAGACACTATTCCTAAAGAACGACAACGAGTATTGCAATTCCAAGCGTGCACATTTGAAACAAACACCCATTATCTTAGCTCTACGTTTCTTGGCATAGGTGCTTCTTCTTCAAAACCAAGCAAATACGAAGTACAAGAATCAGAATACTCACCTGCTAATCGAACTCGTGCTTCGATTACCCAACGAATGTCATTAGGAATACCATGGATTATCAATAGTCTCATTCGTTCCAAGCGAGCTTTGTAAACTTTCATCAGAGAATTTTAAGGGAGAGAGGGAAATTGCTTGTGAAGATTTGCGAGAACTTCTTCCATCTTGTAATGACTAAATCTGCAAAAACTAAACACACAAAATTAAATCACACCAAATCACAATATATACAGCAAGATTGCATGGGTTGCCTCCCTGCTAGCGCCAAGTTTAAAGTCGTCAGCTGGACGTGACTGCTCGAACGTTATGCTGTATCTGAAAGTGTGACACTTTCTTTTTGTCGCTCAAATGATTCTCCCCAGTAGTGCTTGACAAGCTGACTGTTAACTTTGAATGTGTTGTTGGTATTGGGATCAAATAGCTCAACAGCTCCATATGGTAAAACTTGAGTGATCACAAATGGACCTGACCACCTTGATTTCAACTTTCCAGGGAAAAGTTTCAATCTTGAGTTGTACAACAACACCTGCTGTCTTGGTTTCAACTGTCTGTGCACTATTTTTCGGTCATGCCATTTTTTTGTCTTTTCTTTGTACAATTTGGCATTCTCATAAGCCTGTAGGCGAAATTCCTCCAATTCATTGAGTTGGTGGAATCTTTTCTCTCCTGCAGCTTGCGAATCAAGATTTAATTTCTTCAATGCCCAATATGCTTTGTGTTCAAGTTCAACTGGCAGGTGGCATGCTTTCCCAAACACCAATTGATATGGTGACATACCAATGGGTGTCTTGTAAGCTGTTCGGTAGGCCCATAATGCGTCATCGAGTTTTATAGACCAGTCCCTCCTTATGGATCCAACAGTTCTCTCCAAGATTCTTTTGATTTCTCTGTTTGAAACTTCAACCTGTCCATTTGACTGTGGATGGTAAGCAGTGGAAACCTTATGAGTAACTCCGTATTTGGATATGAGTGCATCAAAGTATCTGTTGCAGAAATGAGTGCCACCATCACTGATAATTGCACGAGGTGTTCCGAACCGAGTGAAAATGTTTTTCTTTAAGAATTTGATAACCACTTTTGAATCATTGGATGGTAGTGCAATTGCTTCAATCCATTTGGAGACATAGTCTACAGCAACCAGGATGTACTGATTTCCGAATGATGGCACAAAAGGTCCCATGAAATCAATACCCCATACATCAAATATTTCTACCTCCAGAATATTTTGCAATGGTCCTTCATTTCTTCTTGAAATATTCCCCGTTCTCTGGCACCTGTCACAATGAAGAGAAAACAAGTAAGCATCTTTAAAAAGAGTGGGCCAGAACAAACCTGATTGTAGGACTTTAGCTGCAGTTTTGTCTCCGCTGAAGTGTCCGCCATATGGTGATGAATGACAGTGCTGCAAAACACTGTTGACCTCCTCCTGTGGAACACACCGTCTCAATAATTGATCAGCACAACATTTGAATAGGTACGGTTCATCCCAAACATATTGCTTGACTTCTTTGAAAAACTTCTTCCGTTGTTGAGTTGTCCATTCCAACTGCCATTTTCCTGAAACAATGAAATTGACATAATCAGCATACCAAGGGACATTGTGCTATTCCATGGCAAACAGCTGTTCATCTGGAAAAGTTTCTTTGATTGACAGGTCTTTGCCAACTGTTTCTTCAAGTCTCGATAAATGATCTTCCACTTGGTTTTCTGTTCCTTTCTTGTCTCGAATCTCCACGTCACATTCTTGTAGAAGAAGTATCCAACGGATCAACCTGGGTTTAGCATCTTTCTTTGCGATCAGATATTTAATTGCTGAATGATCTGTGTAGACCACCACTTTGGGACCCAGTAGATAAGAGCGGAATTTGTCAAAAGCAAACACAACTGCAAGCAACTCCTTTTCAGTGGTTGTGTAGTTGAGTTGAGCTTCATTCAGAGTCCTGCTGGAGTAATAAATGGTGTGGAAAATCTTTGCTTTTCGTTGTCCCAAAACTGCACCTACAGCAAAATCACTAGCATCGCACATCACTTCAAATGGAAGGGTCCAGTCTGGTGCTACTATGATAGGGGCAGAAACCAGCTTTTGTTTCAAGATCTCGAAAGCTTCCTGGCATTCTTTGGTGAAGTTGAAAGGCACATCTTTCTCCAAAAGATTGCAAAGAGGTTTTGCAATTTTGGAAAAATCTTTGATAAATCTCCTGTAAAAACCTGTATGACCAAGAAAACTTCGAATACCTTTGACTGATGTTGGTGGAGGTAGTTTTTCAATTGTCTCAATCTTTGCTTTGTCTACCTCGATTCCTTTTTGTGAGATCCGGTGCCCAAGAACAATACCTTCTTGCACCATGAAGTGGCATTTCTCCCAGTTGAGTACCAGGTTTATATCTTCGCACCTTTGTAACACATGTTTCAAATGTTGCAAACAATGGTCAAAAGAATCTCCAAACACAGAAAAGTCATCCATGAATACCTCCATACTCTGCTCCAACATATATGAGAAGATGGCCATCATGCAACGCTGAAATGTGGCTGGGGCATTACATAATCCAAATGGCATTATGCGGAAAGCAAAAGTACCATAGGGACATGTAAAGGTGGTTTTCCTCCTGATCTTCTGGTGCAATGGTAATCTGATTGTAACCTGAATATCCGTCAAGAAAGCAATAGAACTCATGACCTGCCAGTCTATCCAGCATCTGATCAATGAATGGTAGCGGAAAATGGTCTTTTCTCGTGGCTTTGTTCAGCTTCCGGTAATCCATACATACTCTCCATCCAGTCACCGTTCTCGTTGGAATTAACTCGTTCTTTTCATTGGTGACTACAGTAATTCCTCATTTCTTTGGTACACACTGCATAGGACTTACCCAACTGCTGTCTGAGATGGGGTAAATGATGCCAGCATCCAACCATTTGATGATTTCTTTCTTTACGACTTCCTTCATGATTGGATTGAGTCTCCGTTGATGCTCCACTGTGGGTTTGTATTCATCGTTCATTAGGATCTTGTGCATGCAAAATGATGGACTAATGCCTCGAATATCTGCAATAGTCCAGCCAATGGCTTTCTTATGCTCTCGCAATACTCTCAGCAACTTTTCTTCCTGTTCCAATGTTAGTGAAGCAGAAATAATAACAGGTAATTCAGAAGAGTTTCCAAGAAATGCATACCTGAGATGACTAGGAAGTACTTTTAGCTCCAACTGCGGTGGTTCTTCAATTGAAGGTTTGATTCGATCTGTCTTTGGTAACTCCAAACTTTCAATTGGTGGCGGTACTTTGAAACGGAATGGTTTGTCAAGATAATTGATACATTCCAGAATTTCAGCATCAAGCTTGCTGTCAGACATGTTGGTGATGCAAGCTTCAAGTTTGTCAGTGGGAACTGTATCAGTATCTTGGATGATACTATCAACAACATCAATTCTGAAACATTCCTCCTCCTTTTCATTGCTCGGGAATTTCATGGCTTTGAACACATTGAAAGTAACTTCTTGGTCCTGAACTTTCATGGTTAATTCTCCTTTTTGTACATCAATCACAGTTCGACCTGTTGCCAAAAATGGTCTCCCAAGAATGATAGGAACATCTTTATCTTCTTCCATGTCTATGATTATGAAATCTGCTGGAAGAATGAGTTTGTCAACTTTGACCAGCACATCTTCCACGACTCCTCTCGGAAATGCGAGCGTTCGATCAGCAAGTTGTAAAGACACTGAGGTACGCATTGCTTCTCCAATTTGCAGTTTCCTGTAAATAGAAAAAGGCATTAAATTAACACTTGCACCTAAATCACATAAAGCCTTACCAATATATTGTTCTCCAATGGTGCATGGGACTGTGAAACTGCCAGGATCTTTCAACTTCGGGGGAAGTTTCCTTTGAATGATGGCACTGCTTTCTTCTGATAATGCAACTGTCTCATAATCTCCCAATCTCCGTTTTCGTGAAAGAATATCTTTCATGAATTTGACATAACTAGGCATTTGTTCCAAGGTTTCTGCAAATGGAATGTTGATGTGCAGCAGCTTTTTGAACACCTCCAAGAATCGAACAAACTGCTTGTCCAGTTTGTTTTTCTGAAGACGTTGAGGAAAATGTGGAGGTGGAATGATCTGTTCTTTTTCCTTTGCTTCTTTTTCCTCCATCTGTTGCTCTGCTTCTTTTGGAACATCTTCAATGGTTGCCTTGATTCCAACATCTTTGTTAATTTCAGTGCCGCTTTTTAAAGTGATGGCTTGACATTGCTCCTTCCCTCGGTTTCTTGGATTTGTTTCTGTATTGCTGGGAAGATTTCCTGGCGGTCTGTAACTCTGAGCATTGGCCAATTGTCCAATTTGATTATCCAGTGCTTTGATAGAAGCTGATTGGCTTTGAAACATAGCTTCATATCTTTTTAACTGTGCCAGCACTTCTGCCATTGCTGGATCTTTCTCATGCTCTTGGCCTTTGTTCTGTTGCTGGAATACATGTGGTGGATAGTTCCTTTGCTGGAATCCAGGTGGTGGATTATTCCTTTGCCCTGAATTGTTGCTCCATGAAAAGTTGGGATGATTCCTCCACCCTGGGTTGTAGGTGTTGGAATATGGATTGTTCTCCTGTCTGTTGAAATTGTTGACATAATTCACCGTCTCTTCAAGTTGAGTTGGTTCTGGTGCTCCTCCATATGTTGAACTTGTGGCTCCAATGTTGCTTTGAGTGCTGAGAGTCTCCATGTATTTGCATATCTGGTCTAGCTTGGCACTAACTGCTGTATTGGCTCCAACTTCATAGATTCCTGTAATTCTTTGAATCAAGATCCTTTCTGTTGGCCACAAGGAATTGTTATTGGCCATCTCTTCGATTAGGTCCCAGGCTTGATCTTCTCATTTTGCCATTAAAGCACCTCCAGCAGCAGCATCTACTGTGGTTCTCATTAGTCCAGAAAGTCCATTATAGAATGTTTGGACTTGAAGCCATTTTGGAATCTCATGGTGAGGACATTTCTGGAGCAAATCCTTGTACCTTTCCCAAGCTTCGTACAGGGTTTCTGAATCTTGCTGTACAAAGGATGTGATGTCATTCCTCAGTTTTGCTGTTCTGGCTGGTGGAAAGTATTTTGCAAGGAATTTTGTGGCTAGAGTATTCCATGTTGTGATGGAACCAGCTGGTAGTGAGTGTAGCCAAGCTTTTGCTCTGTCTTTCAAGGAGTATGGAAAAACTCGCAGTCTCAAAGCTTCTTCAGCTTCTCGGTTGTAATTGAAAGTGCCGCAAACTTCCAGGAAGTTGCTGATGTGAGCATTAGGATCTTCAGTTGCATTCCCCCCAAACTGAACTGACTGTTGTATCATCTGAATGCAAGTTTTGATATCACCCGCATTTGCTGGTAAGGGAGGAAGTACAATACAGGAAATGAGGTCATCTACCACCGGAATGGTTCTGTCTCGAATGGGAATTGGTGGTGCAACCTCCAAAGGTTCAGGTTCCATGTTAACAATTGCTTCTTGTCCTTCTCGCATTTCCCTTCTCAACTGTCTGATGGTTCTTTCAATCTCTGGGTCAAGCGGATGGATTTCAAAGCTTCTGGCTCGTCTAATTAATTATCTGAGAACCTGAAACACAAGAAAACGAAAACAATAAGTAAAAAGAAAAGTAGATACAAGTAACGAATCTAACCCGTAAACTAATAGTAAAAGATAAATAAGTCCCCGGCAACGGCGCCAAAAACTTGACCGGCGTAATCACACATGTTTAACACAAGCGCACGTATCGTTCAAGTAGTATAAAAAGATATCGATCCCACGAGGACTTAAAACCTTGTTATTATTAATTTTTACGAGGCTAACTGATTACGAGTATCTAATGGTTTGTTCGATTTTGATTCGAAAAAGGTGATGATTCTAAATTTAAAAACAAGTGAATAAAATTGTGAGAGTAAAATGAGTTAAATTCAAATTTATAAAAACTATCCAGGGTTGTGATTTATTCCAATATTATTTAAAAGATGAAGTGGTTATCTTATAGTTGGGTAAAATATTGATTTATTAACCTGGAACACTAAATCATGTAAAAGCCTCTTCCGATGGTCAATTACAAATACCTAGTATAATCTAATTGAACCATATGTCTATGTCAACCAAATTACCTAGATTCATTAAGCTTAAGTTCCAATTATGGCTACTCCCGCCCGACAGGTATATTCCTATCCTGTAAGGAAATCTATTAAAAGGGTTATCTATCCTTAAGGAAGATCGTGGGCTATTGAGTCTAAGGTCTTAAACTTAAAATCCCTATGTCTAGTTCATTAATGGCCAGTTAATTAAAGAGCATTAAGATTAAGACTCAATAAATACATCTTTAAATTACCCCAACTATAATCTAACCCCTTATAAACCGGTTATATTGAGATTCATCACAACCCTAGATACTAACTTAGTTACAATACATAGCTAGGGCTAATGAAAATTTAAAAGACATAAAGTAAATGCTGAAAAGTAAATGCGAGAAAGTAAAAGCGGAAAAGTAAATGAAAATAAACTGCCAAGATAAAAGGAATTACTTTTACTAAATACTAACTTAGATATCTCCCTTAGTATAACATAATCACTTGTGAGACTAAAACCAACCGACCAATCTGGCGGTATCATGATTAAGTCAAGTTAAGTCCGACCAGCCATAAAGGCGGTAAAATTTGTCCATGAACCTGCCATGTAGGCGGTAAAGAATTAACCAGCCATAAAGGCGGAACCAAAATAACCAGCCATAAAGGCGGAACCAAAATTACCAGCCATAAAGGCGGAACCAAAATTAAATTACCAACCGACCAATCTGGCGGTATCCTTGCTTAGTCAAGTTTAACCAGATTAAATTAAATAGCCGACCGACCAATATAGCGGTATTCCTTTTTTAAGTCAAATTTTAGAATAGTGAATATGTTGTGTCTAAGGGAGATTAATCTAATATAGTAACGGTAAAAGAATTACTTTTTACCTCAGCAGAGAGAAGTTACCTCATCATGGTAAATAGTAAAAACTGTAAAAGAAAAAGAAGCAAAAGTAAATTAATATTATTACAAAACGTAATTAAAAATTACAAAACTAAATTAAAAGAACTTAGAGAGAGAAGAACTAGAGAGAGAAACTAGAGAGAGAAACTCTCTTTATATAGAAGAGAAGAGAGAGAGAGGTGCCCTGAATTATGAAATATCGAGCTCTATTTATAGGCTCAAGTTGGCCCAGTGTCGCGACGCGCAAGGGTTCAGCGTCGCGACACTGGGTCCTTTGCGTGGCTCAATGACAGCTTGACACGTGGCGAAGGCGGCTAAGGCTCAATAATTGTGCGATGACGTGGCACTGTTCATGACGTCATTGCTTATATCACGCTGACGTATGGAGGGCGATGGTTGGCACCGTCTGATCGCGACACGTGGCATTGGTCGGCACCATAGGATGATGACATGTGGCAGCGGCGCATTTTAGCATCTCCGTTGTGATGGTGACACGTGGCACGGCGCACGTTAGCAAAGTCAAACTTCTCAAACTCTGAACCGTTGACTCGGTGCATGTTAGCACACTCGGTGCATCCTGGGCGTCGCGACGCGCAAGACTTCAGCGTCGCGACGCTGAAATGACGATTTTACCCTTTTGTCCAATTTTATCCATTTTGCCCTTAATTTGTCTCTAATGCTTCCCAAACTTTATTTATCTGCAAAATAACACAAAATACATCAAAACGTTCATAAAACTCGAGAAACTATACGAAATATTTGGTCAAATGAGTGGGAAAAAGTGATATAAATAACACTTATCAAAATCTTAGAAACGATAAGTCCTTTAATGCACTTTTATCTGATGCTTTGAATAATTTATGTATGTTAGACTCGTAAGCACTTAATTATGGGTTTTTAGCAGTGAAAGTCTGAGTAGTTAACAAAGTGACTAGTTGAAGAAATTGCATGTTGATGAATGACCGTTTGCTTATATGTCTATCCTGATTTGTTTGTGTTATGACGTATGGTATGATTGAAAATAAAAGAAAATGTCTCTAAGAAGAAAATAAAACACCTATAACCGATAAGCGTGAAGCTACCCATGGGCGAGTATTAGGACCACCATGAGGAGAAATGCTACCTTAAAGGGTAGGTGTGTTTCAAAAAAAAAAGAGAATTGCAAAAAGAAAGGAAATGAAAAGAGAGACCAAAAAAAAAAGAAAAAAGAAATCATACCATATTGAGCACAGAAAAGCAATTACAGAGCTTAATTGAGTTATCTAAGTTGGTTTGACCCATCGATCCCAGTTTTTAAATGAAATCATTGAGTTGGCTTACCTAGGAATAAAACTGTGAATAAACCTTTACACACACACACTCTGAGTCTTGCTTAGATAATTTATTCAGAGACTTGGATTTGAGCTACGTTGAGTACTTTGAAGGTTCTCTGGTTTCATTACTAAGCATTCTTTGAGGATAAAATTATATGAAACTATTGGGACTATTCAGTTTTTATTTTTGCATGATTGTGTGTTTTGAATGACGTTTGTGGGTGTCGTCACTGTAAGCCCTCACGAGACTATAACTCGTCCACTAGGGATACCTAGGGGTTTAAAGGCTTGTTGCATACGCTAAATGCAATCGTGATCCCTGCGAAAGTGGCTTAGATAGTTTTATTTATTTATTTAGTTTTTTATTTTATTTTACGCTTGAATTGCTAGAGATTAGCAATAAGCTGATTGGAGGTTGTGATAAGTGCACGAAAGTGTACTTAGAACACTGCTAACTTAGCTTCATTATCATATGTTTTAATATTAATTAGAGTCATTTTATGCTTTGTTAATAGGAAGTGATGGATCAAAGAGAATGGAGTAATTGAACATGTTTCAGAGCCTAACAGACATATCGGACGCACGCATGAGCATCAGGCGCGCACTGAAATTAAAAAGGCTATAACTTTTGATTTAGAAAGAGTTACGAGACCTATAATATATCGATTTCAATCTACTCGAGGAGATCTAGTCAATTAAAGCATCCGTCAAAGCTGCTGGCGTGTCTAGAGGCTCGGCGCATGTCGCGACGTGAAACTGTGATTTCAGGATTTTGTGCTATGTGTTTTTAATGCAATTTAAGGTTTCAGGACTTTTCTATATAAATCTAACTTCGTCCCAAACCCTAGAAGAGGAGAAAATTAGAGAGAAACAGAGGAGAAACACACAAAAAGAGCCAAAAACATAATTCATAGAGAGGAAGAACGAAGAACTTCAAGTAAATCATGATGTCTCTCCAATCTATTCAGGCTGCATCTCTTTCTTCCATGGAGAACTAATCTCCTAGTCAAAGCTAAGGATGAACTTCTGACCGGCGTAATCACACACGTATAACGCAAGCGCACGTATCGTTCAAGTAGTATAAAAATATCGATCCCACGAGGACTTAATTCCTACTGTTGTTATTAATTATTGAATCTATTTATTTACAAGTATCTAATTATAGGGAGAAAGAACATGATTGCTTTTGGTTGGTTGAATGTGGAATTGCTAATTAAAATAAATAAATAGAAAGACAAAAGAAAATACTAAGGAAAATAAATAAAAGACTGAATATATAGGGTTGTGATTCATTCTAATATCTTTTAAAAGATGAAGTGGTTATCTTATAGTTTGGTAAAATATTGATTTATTAACCTGGAACACAAAATTATATAAAAGCCTCTTCCGATGGTCAATTACAAATACCTAGTATAATCCAATTGAACCATATGCCTATGTCAACCAAATTACCTAGATTCATTAAGCTTAAGTTCCAATTATGGCTACCCTCGCCCGACAGGTATATTCTTATCCTGTAAGGAAATCTATTAAAGGGTTATCTATCCTCAAGGAAGATCGTGGGCTATTAAGTCTAAGGCTGAAACCTAAAATCCCTATGTCTAGTTCATTTTAGATTTACCAGATCAATCTTATTGGTGATCAGACAACAAGAAGCATTAAGCTTAAGACTTAATAAATAAACCCTTAAATTACCCAAACTATGAAACAACTCTTATAAACCGGTGATATTAAAATTCATCACACCCCGAGATAACTAACACATAACTAAGACTAAAATAAAAGACATAAATAAAAATGCTGAAAAGTAAAAGACATAAAGTAAAAGCTGAAAAGTAAAATGTAATAAAATAAAATACTAAGGTAAAAGGAATTAACTTCTACTATTTACTAATTAGATATCTCCCATAATATAATATATTAACTCGTGATAATTACCAACCAGCCATATAGGCGGTAACCTGATTAAGTCAAATTAAGTCCAACCAGCCATAAAGGCGGAACCAAAGTAACCAGCCATAAAGGCGGAACCAAAATAACCAGCCATAAAGGCGGAACCAAAATAAAATTACCAACCGACCAGTCTGGCGGTATCCTTACTTAGTCAGGTTTAACCAGTTTAAATTGAATAGCCAACCGACCAATATAGCGGTATTCCTTTTTAAGTCAATATTTTAAATGGTGAATATATTATTATTAAGGGTGATTAATCTAACTAGCAATAGTAAAAGCATTACGTTTTTCCTTAGCAGAGGGAAATTACCTCGGCATGGTAGAATAGTAAAACTGTAAAAGTAAAAGTAAAAGTAAATTACTATTACTATAACAAAAGTAAAATTACTATTACTATTACAAAAAGTAATTAAAAATATTTACAAAAGTAAAAACTAAAAACTAAAAGAAATTTTAGAGAGAGAAACTCTCTCTTTACATGAAAGAGAAGAGAGAGGAAGGTGCACTGAATTCTGAAATCTCGAGCTGAATTTATAGGCGCAGATTGGGTTCCAGCGTCGCGACGCTGGAACAGTGAAACGTGGCACAATAACAGCTTGACACATGGTGATTCAGATTAGAAGATAAGGCGACACATGGCAAAGGCGGCTGGCACTGAATGATTATCCGATGACGTAGCACTGTTCATGATGTCATTGCTGACGTCATGCTGACGTGTGGAGGGCGATGGTCGGCACCGTCTGATCGTGACACGTGGCAGCGGTGCATGTTAGCATCTCCGTTGTGATGGTGACACGTGGCACGAGGCACGTTAGCAAAGTCAAACTTCTCAAATTCTGAACAGTTGACTCGGTGCACTTTAGCACATTCGGTGCATCCTGGGCGTCGCGACGCGCAAGGCTTCACCGTCGCGACGCTGAAATGATAATTTTGCCCTTTTTGTCCAGTTTTGTCCATTTTTGTCCATTTTGCCCCCAAATTGTCTCTAATGCTTTCCAAACTTTATTTATCTGCAAAATAACACAAAATACATCAAAACGTTCACAAAACTCGAGAAACTATACGAAATATTAGGTCAAATGAGTGGGAAAAAGTGATATAAATACCACTTATCACACCCTCAAACCTAATATTTTGCTAGTCCTCGAGCAAAACATAAAATAAAATAACATAATTAAAATTTAACTAAGCCACTTTCGTAGGGATCACGGTTGCATTTAGCGTATGCAACAAGCCTTTAAACCCCTAGGTGTCCCTAGTGGACGAGTTGTAGTCTCGTGAGGGTTTACAGCAATGATACCCACAAATATTTTATAAAAGTAAAAATCTTATAAAACTAATGCACACAAAAGCAAAAAGACAAGCGAAAAGAGAATAAAGAAGTTAGTGACTATCAAGTGAAACTTCTACTACAAGTTACTAGTTGTTTTGTTTCTTTCTAAATTACCGAATAAGTAAATTCTCCGATTATTATTACCATTCTCCATATACACAGTCAACAAAATATTAATCAAGTCATTTTTGCCCACAACAGTCATAAGGGTAGTTGATAAGAGAGTAATATTTTTGTCCTAGAGTTCTATCAGATTTCACATCTTTCTGAAAAATGGAATAAATTTTCTGATTTTTCTGATTTTTTCTTTGATTTTTTATTTTGAATTTTTATTTATATACAATATCTTCAGTCTATGTAGCGAGTGTTGGGTCGGTGACTCCCAAACCAGTTGGTTTTAGGGCACCAAGTGTTAAGACACCCCTACGAACTTAATTACTCAGACTTCAGATATATATATATTCAACATCCTTGATCCATGTAGCAAGCTTTGGGCCAGTGACTCCCAAACCAGTTGGTTTTAGGGCACTAGGTGTTAAAACACCCTTACAGACTTAATAACTCGGATTTCGGATGATTTTTTTTTTTTTACTCCATCACTATTTGAGATGCTTCCTTCAATTAAACTATAGCACTGAATATTACAATCTTTTCAATTACAACTCATGTCTGTATGTCATATTGATAATACCTACCAACTAAGCATATGAAGGTCCATATTAGTCAGTTTTTATGGAGAATTTACAAATTAAATAATTTAAAAGGAAATAAACAAAAATTAACTTGTTTTGAAAAATGGTTTGAAATACGTCTCAGGAGTGGAAACTCCTTACTCGGCTATCTCTTACCAATTTCACCATTTTAGTCAAAATACAAGCACAAAAACGCAAAATATTTTTGTAATTTTTTTAAAAATTTTTCAATTTTTTTGTTTTTTCGAAAACTTTTGAACAAAAATAAAAACATAAAACAAATTAAAAATAAGATACTAATCAACTAATTCCTTCCCCCAAACCTAAATGAGACATTGTCCCTAATATCTTAAACAGTAAAAGAAGAGTTTAGAAAATCGTACCTGATTAGTTAAACTACCGATTAAGATCTATGTCTAGTTTTCGCTTCTTACCACGATCGTTGTCTGACCAGTCCAACTTGGAGAGAATGGGGTCCATCTTCGGTTCAAAGGCAAGGATTTGGTCTATCAATTCATCGGCCTTTGTCGCAGTCGGGAAAATATCTTGTACGGATTTCGTGACGAACTCATGTCTCTTGGCTTCTGCAAGAAAAACAAACAGAAAATCGAAGAAATGCTCAATATTGAGTAACCCAATGGGCTTCTAATGAATGTTTAAGTGCGCCCATGATGCCACAGTGAATATTTCTTCAAATGTTCCAAGCTTTCCTGGTAACGCAATAAACGCATCTGCAGAATTGATCATTTCATGAATTTGTTCGGGCATTCCAGATACGATGCGTTCATCTCCATTTGTTGGTCCGATTAAATGTTCGTCCGCCAAAGGTTTTGGAATGATTCCCAAAACATGACCGCCACCATCCTGAACAGCTTTTGAAATGCTTCCCATTAATCCAAGATTACCACCGCCATATACTAGGTGCATATTACGTTCTGTCATGACTCGCCCCAATTCCTTCGCAGCCTCGATGAATTCTGGTTTGTTACCAGAATTGGATCCACAGAAAACGCAAATTCTCTTGAATCTCTGCTGTGATGTTGCTTCCATTTTCTCTCTCTTATTTGGATTTGTATCTGGATGTGTCAAAGAGAGAAATGAAGTGCTGAATTTATAAACCTGAAAATGGGTGAGTAATAATTGCACTAGTACCTGACAAATGATAATTATTAGATGAACGTTAAAATAAATCGTGAAAAGTCAAAAAGTATAAATCTTGTCGGTGAAAATAAAGATAAAAATAAAAGAAAAACAAAACAAAGCAATTATTAAGGCAACGGAATTGTGTACTCAATACGCCAATCGCTAGTATAAATTCATGAGAATGCGTCTCAGGAATTCATCCATCACTCATGATTTATTTTATCTTTTATCTTTGAAATCTCCAAACACTATTCCTTCTGTCTTATAATGCTCCGTTTATGTTTTTCCCTATAAAATAACACACAAAGTTAACAATTCTACAACATGTATACACAAAATATAAAAACAGAAATCACATAAAATTACATGGGTTGCCTCCCTGCTAGCGCTAAATTTTACGTCTTCAGCCAGACGTGACTGAAATCTATCTGTCAAGGAGGTTTCAGCGTCGTTTTGGATGTCCGATTAAAGACAATCTCATGAGCGTTGCTTTTGAAGGGTCTCTTCCAACGGTAAAGCGGTAAAAAGTATTTTGTCCCATTCAGTGCTTGTGCCACCTTTTTGATCTTTGTTGCTCCAGTGGTTCCTGAAAAGAAAGAAAGAAAATCAGGAGGTCTCGTATGGTGCTTGACTTGGAATGGAAGTTCCATTCTGTCAAGCTTCTGAGTGATTTCTCTAAATTGTACTCCCCAACACAGTGATGTTTCGCCTGAATGCACTGGATTTTTAATAAGGTCTGACATTTGCTCCTCCATTTGCTCTGCTTCTTGCTCCACCTTTTCTTCACAGATGAATTTTAAGATTTCTGCATTCAGTTTTTCGTCTATCATATGTGAAATACATGCTCCAAAATTGTCTGCCTGAGGATGAAAAGATGTTTCTGACATTAGGTCTTCATCCTCTGATTTTTCTGGAATGGATAGTTCAGGTAGATCTTCATCAAACATCATGGTAAAACATGCTCCAAGATCTTCATTTTGAGGATACAGATTTCCATCCTCAAGTGTTGATGTAGTTGGTACAAATAGTTCAGATTCATCTTCGTTAGAGTCAGAATAATAGAAATCAAATCGAGACTTTACCGGTTCGAGCTCTTGAACTGATACCTCTGGTTGTTGATACTGCTCAGCCTCCTCCTCTGTTGAAGTATCATGGTGAAATGATTGGTACTCGAAGGCTTCATCAGTTTCATCTGAAAATGGTTCTTGAGGTATGTTGTTCTGGCTTTCTATTAGCTGTCTTATTTGATCTGTCATCCTCTGAATGGATTCTGCGTTACTCTGAATTTGTGCATCAAATTGATCTGTCTGTTCTTTGAACATGTGAATCAATTGATCTTCTTCTGATGGTTCTGGTTCTTGATGAAAATCGTATGTGGATGGTGGATAAGATGAAAAATGTGGCTCTGTGAAATGTGATGGTTTTTCATTCCATGAATGATTTTGATAGCTCTGCCACCCTGGATGGTAGTTGTACTCGCAATGATTACTTGGGGGTTACCATTACATATTTCACATCTCCATGTTGCGTTCTGATGAGCAAATGTAGTATTGCTTGATTCTGGCATCCAGTGATAATCGTCAGCAATCCTCAGAAAACCGGACTGCTGTTCCCAAAATTGGGGTGTATCTTCATATAATGCTCCTAATCGCTTCATCTCCCAGTAATGTTCCATTTTTCAACCACCTGAAAACAAAAGAAAGAAATTATAAATAAAAATAAAGAAAATTAAATACAAGTAAATTAGATAGCTTCAAAATTAATAACTCAAGAAAAATAAGTCCCCGGCAACGGCGCCAAAAACTTGACCGGCGTAATCACACACGTATAACGCAAGCGCACGTATCGTTCAAGTAGTATAAAAATATCGATCCCACGAGGACTTAATTCCTACTGTTGTTATTAATTATTGAATCTATTTATTTACAAGTATCTAATTATAGGGAGAAAAGACATGATTGATTTTGGTTGGTTGAATGTGGAATTGCTAATTAAAATAAATAAATAGAAAGACAAAAGAAAATACTAAGGAAAATAAATAAAAGACTGAATATCTAGGGTTGTGATTCATTCTAATATCTTTTAAAAGATGAAGCGATTATCTTATAGTTTGGTAAAATATTGATTTATTAACCTGGAACACAAAATTATATAAAAGCCTCTTCCGATGGTCAATTACAAATACCTAGTATAATCCAATTGAACCATATGTCTATGTCAACCAAATTACCTAGATTCGTTAAGCTTAAGTTCCAATTATGGCTACCCTCGCCCGACATGTATATTCCTATCCTGTAAGGAAATCTATTAAAGGGTTATCTATCCTCAAGGAAGATCGTGGGCTATTAAGTCTAAGGCTGAAACCTAAAATCCCTATGTCTAGTTTATTTTAGATTTACCAGATCAATCTTATTGGTGATCCGACAACAAGAAGCATTAAGCTTAAGACTTAATAAATAAACCCTTAAATTACCCAAACTATGAAACAACTCTTATAAACCGGTGATATTAAAATTCATCACACCCCGAGATAACTAACACATAACTAGGACTAAAATAAAAGACATAAATAAAAATGCTGAAAAGTAAAAGACATAAAGTAAAAGCTGAAAAGTAAAATGCAATAAAATAAAATACTAAGGTAAAAGGAATTAACTTCTACTATTTACTAATTAGATATCTCACATAATATAATATATTAACTCGTGATAATTACCAACCAGCCATATAGGCGGTAATCTGATTAAGTCAAATTAAGTCCAACCAGCCATAAAGGCGGAACCAAAGTAACCAGCCATAAAGCGGAACCAAAATAACCAGCCATAAAGGCGGAACCAAAATAAAATTACCAACCGACCAGTCTGGCGGTATCCTTACTTAGTCAGGTTTAACCAGTTTAAATTGAATAGCCAACCGACCAATATAGCGGTATTCCTTTTTAAGTCAATATTTTAAATGGTGAATATATTATTATTAAGGGAGATTAATCTAACTAGCAATAGTAAAAGAATTACCTTTTGCCTTAGCAGAGGGAAATTACCTCGGCATGGTAGAATAGTAAAACTGTAAAAGTAAAAAGGTAAAAGTAAAATTACTATTACTATAACAAAAGTAAAATTACTATTACTATTACAAAAAGTAATTAAAAATATTTACAAAAGTAAAAACTAAAAACTAAAAGAAATTTTAGAGAGAGAAACTCTCTCTTTACATGAAAGAGAAGAGAGAGGAAGGTGCACTGAATTCTGAAATCTCGAGCTGAATTTATAGGCGCAGATTGGGTTCCAGCGTCACGACGCGCAAGGCTTCAGTGTCGCGACGCTGGAACAGTGAAACGTGGCACAATAACAGCTTGACACGTGGCGATTTGGATAAGAAGATAAGGCGACACGTGGCAAAGGCGGCTGGCACTGAATGATTATCCGATGATGTGTCACTGTTCATGACGCCATTGCTGACGTCATGCTGATGTGTGGAGGGCGATGGTCGGCACCGTCTGATCGCGACACGTGGCAGCGGCGCATATTAGCATCTCCGTTGTGATGGTGACACGTGGCACGGCGCACGTTAGCAAAGTCAAACTTCTCAAATTCTGAACCGTTGACTCGGCGCACGTTAGCACATTCGGCGCATCCTGGGCGTCGCGACGCGCAAGGCTTTAGCGTCGCGACGCTGAAATGACAATTTTGCCCTTTTTGTCCAGTTTTGTCCATTTTTGTCCATTTTGCCCCCAAATTGTTTCCAATGCTTTCCAAACTTTATTTATCTGCAAAATAACACAAAAAAAAAAAACGTTCACAAAACTCGAGAAACTATACAAAATATTAGGTCAAATGAGTGGGAAAAAGTGATATAAATATCACTCATCAACTTCTATATTTAAACTTCTTATATTCATGTTGTTGATTCTTGAATGAACGTTTTAACGTTCAATAAAATTGATGATTGTTATTCTTTATTATCATTCGATTTATTAGCCCAGAAATTGTGTTTTGTCAAATCCCATATAGATCCAGTCATGCTTCTTCTATGTGTGATTTGTGAAATCAGTTGTGACTGGTAAAGTTGTTTTATGTGTTGGTCTTCTGCTGCAATATTGCCTGAGCGTATATTGTCGACGTTAGATAGCTCGTAATGATAACTTTTGTGTGCTGTTAACATAAAGAAAATAATCATTAATTACCATAGAATTTAATATTAGTAGAATTGAATATCTTCCAATTGTCGATTTGGGATGTGAAACCTTCAATTATGTAATGAAAAGAATCAATAACTGAATACAGGAGGTTGATACAAGAGGAATTCCCGATGCTTTGCTGTTTATCTCTACTGATAAAATCCTGCAACTTTTCATAATCTTTAGTTTAAATTACAAATTTAATCTTTTATTTAATAAAGTTTTATTGCTAAATATTTTTGCTTGAGTAAATTAGTTCCTGTAACCATTTCTCTGAGGAATCGACACCCCAACTATACTGCGATAACCGCAAGTTATTTTTGGGCGTAATTAGGTGACTAGCCAGTCGATAGCGAAAATCCCCGACCTTACATATTCTCTGGACTGAGGGATTGGCCGGGTGACTATGAGGGCAAGGAAAGAATGCCCATTGGACCAGCCCTCGATTGATGTGGTGGTCTTCCCTAAACGAGGAAAGAACGAACCGGGATGGAAAGCCAAAAAAAAATTCACCCCGATTTTCACTCCCAGTTCAATCAAGGTGAATTTGGGGACAACTATTGACAAAAGCGAAATCGCCCTAGAACGAATGAGTAAAGGGCAAAGGCAAGAAGGGCGATGAAGGGAAGAGCGATCAAAGCGGTAACTAGATTAGAGCGAAAAGAACCCGGGACGGCCGAAGCAGCAACGTGTAATGCAATTGATCCCAAGACTACTGTAGTTAATAAGTTTTCCCTCCATGACCAAGTAGTTGAGACGCACAGCTCAACGGTTGGAGACACGATCCAGCAGCTGCGGGGAGATACTGGAACTGCCCAAGCAGTTTATAAGCTTCACTATAAAAGCTCACTCGTACAAAGAGAAAATGACAATCAAATGAAGACTCAAACGAGCATATTTTTATTTTTTTATTTCTTAGTTTCATAACTTGTAGGACTGTAATTCGTGTGCTTGCGCCCCTTGCAGGCTTATTCACTTAATCAAACACCCCTTGCTGGGACTGTCTCAAGAAGTTTGAACCTTACACGTTTCTCTTTCTTCGCACCTACAAATCGTGCAAACAATTAGTTTTATTATTTTTTATAGTTATTATATGATTGGATTTTATGTTTTTTTCAATCTGCAATTAGTTTTTTTGTTATGTAGGTAAAAAGAATATAATTTTCGAACAAGAGTCCTAATTTAGGGTCAAAGTCTGATGAGGTATATTCAATTGAGATTTTAAAAGATTATTTATGGATAAATAAGTCCAGTAAATTTTAAAGGCTATTTAAGAATTTGAATTTTAAAGATTATTTAAGAATATGATGACTTATAAGATTTTATTACAATTTTTTAATCATGGTTTTTACTTATTGGATTTTAAAAGATTTATATTATAATAATTTATAAGATTTGAAAGGATCACATATAGAATTTTATTTTATTTTTTTATTTTTATTTGTTATTTTTTACTTTTTACTTTTATGATACTAACCAACCATCTTTTAATCGGATTATAAGTAATGTCTATTTAGTTCAATGATACATTCTTTTCTTGGGTCATTCATGTCCAAGTCACACTCAATTGAATTGTCAATGCTAAATTTTTCATCATGGTTAGGTGGGGATGTCTCGACCTTTATAGCTATCTTTTCTTTTTGAACGAGTATAAATCAAAGTGTAACTTTTTTATAACCGTGATTATATGGAAGGGAAGCAAAAGTTATTCATATATTTAACACAAGCTGTTGTCTTTCTCTTTTTTTTTTAAAAAAAAAAAAATTAATAATAGTTCAAGCAACTTATAACCCAAATAGTTCAAACAAATCACCAAATTAATTTAACCAAATTACAATAACAATAGTTCAACTAAAGTATAAGAAAAATGGCACAAACAAAAAATAGTTCAACAAAACCTAACATGATCAAAATATTAATAAATCATCATAGCTCAATGGTATCATCCATGGTTCAAGATTCATAGTTCTCTTTCGCTATTTGCCCTTTCCTTTGTTATTTCCTTACTCTGAATCCTCAATTTAATTATATGTAAATAAAAAATATATACGAGCCTGCAAAGCAATAATTATGTTGGTGTAAGATTTTCAAGCTCCTGTTAATGCTTTTTACGTATTCTTACAATAAAAACCCAACAGAAATCGATACTCATTAATCCAAAAATTAGGATTCAAGAAATTATAATCTCGAAGCTAACAATACAAATTGCACCATCGTGCTTCGAAAAATCATCTTCTATTATAAACATAAGCTAATTAATATATACATTTCAAAGGAAAACCCTAAACCCATTTCATTCAAAATTAACCTTAATTAAATTTATAGAAAACACACAAATCCAAGCTAGAATTCGAATTTACCTTAAATAATTTTTATTTTTTTAATCAACAAACAAACAAATTTTTTTTAAAACATATCAAAAACAAAATATATGAAACAATTATTTTTTTTTTTAATATTTTCAACATTGTGAGCATTCATGGCCATTGTTTGCTTAACTTTGGTTTCAGTGCAATTCGTTTGGATATGTTTTCATAAGAAATTTGAACTAAAAAATCTGATGGGTTAGGGTAAGATTTTTTTTATAGGGTTTGATATTTATATTTTCCATTTAAAAGTCTCACACAATTACACATATAAAAAAATCCTTCAAAATAAGTAATTTTTCAATACTATGAGATTTTTTATTACTTATTTAAAGTCTTGATTGAATACCTTGTTGAGTAAGAGCTAACATGTCTGTTCATCTTTTATTCTCTAACAGCCAAAAAAATCTCACTCCAAAAGTCTGATGGGTTATGGTAAGATTTTTTATAGGGTTTGATATTTATATTGTCCATTAAAAAGTCTCACACAATTACACATATAAAAAATCATTCAAAATAAGTAATTTTTCAATACCATGAGATTTTTTATTACTTATTTAAAGTTTTGATTGAATACCAATATATTTGGACACCCTATTAAAAAAATCCTAATAGTCTTGATGGAATGCCACAAAACTTTTTAGATTATTTAAAAATTTAATTGAATATCATAAGACTTATTTAACCTAAAATTATCTTTTAAAACCTGAATTGAATACCACCCCCTAAATTGTTGATAGGGTCGGCAAAAGCAACATCATGGATTTTATTGCTCTACAACAATGTAGTTATAGATTATAGGGGTTATTTCATCTCACTACATTATAAATTAATAAATAATGAAGTTTTAAAATAGTAAAATGATAATAACCCAATGATATTTTTCTTCTCCATCTACTGCCTTAAAGTACTCAACGTGCTTGGTCCATGTGAAGAACCGATGGATTCATTATGCTGGTGTGAGCTCCTGTGTCCATAAACCCAATGACAGCAATGGACGTTTCATTATTTGGACGGGTGAACATATATGTGGACTAAAGGAACATAGATTGTTGGCTGAGCAACCTGGCAAGGTTGAAGTGCAAAAATGAGAACATACTCTTCAGAGCTGTCACTTGAACTGGATTCTTCTGAACTGTTTTCTGATATTTTGTGATTAAATTTTATCATCCTTTTATCTTTTCTTTGTACAATTATCAGTATTTAAAATTTCGTTTGTGTCGCATGAAGGTTTCTAAGTAATTAGGTAGAATGGTGCAGCTCATAAGCTTGCTCTTGTGAAAGTTGATTTGTAATATCATAATTTTCATATTTTTAATTGATGAGTTTCTTTTGACAGACTCTGATCATTTGTGGTTTTTCTTTTTGATAAGAAATTCTTTTATCTCCAATAAAAAAGAAAAAAAAAGTAATTAGGTCTATTTTTAAGGATTATATTTTAGCTACGGTAGTGGATGACATAGTTGACTTAGTGGACATGGAAGAAATTCAGTAAGTATTTAACCATGAATAATTATATTCTAGTATATTATTAACATAAGATTTATATAATACACTGTAAGATACGAGATAAAGATAAGAATTAGTTATAATACAGTTTTTGAAATTTGAATACAAGATAAAGAAAAGTGATAAGAATTAGTTAGCAAAGTGATAAGGATAAGTGTAACGTGATTAAATAATTAAGGTATGTGGTTATGTTGATATTCACTAAATTTTACTTGATCTGAAATTTTCCTTTTGATTTCTTGGCTGCCAAACAGCCACAACACATCCTACAAATCTTCCAAAAGGAAAAAAAAATGAGTCGAATGTGCATGCGTCTTGGCTGGGGGAATCGCGAAACCGAACCCAAACACATGAGCAATGAAGATAAAGATTCTAAGAAGAAAGATTCTCCTGGTACGTATTCAAATGAAATGGCCTTTGTTAGAATTACGCTTTCCCCTTTTTTTCCCGGTTTTGATTTTGATCACCGAATCTTTGAAACAATTAAAATTAAGCACTACTTCATAATTACACCATTCCCATATATAGAATGTGGGATATTAAGCATTACTTCGAATGTCCCTCAAACGCTATACGAACGCGAGAAGTTTGAAAGATTGCGTTCGAACGATTTATCGAACGCAACTCGAACGAGAATTCTCTGAAAACTTATTTGTAAACGGAATGACGAATGTACCACAAACGCGAACAGCGATTTGCGTTCAAACACCCCCAAAGAACGCATCACAGATACGGGAGCTGATTGTGTTTGAAAGCTCAGTCAATCACTCCACAAACATTAAGATGTTGATCGCAACTTAAGACAAAAATGAATGTGCAATGCTTCAAAATACCCATGAACTTAGACCGTACCTTTGGTCAACATACATATATACTATGCGAGCTATACGTATCGCATACAAAACCTATATGACCAAGATGACCATGCTGAACATGTTAAACACTTGGGTGTTACATGTGATGTATATGATTAGTCTACGAAAGTGTACTTGGAACGCTACTTATATGAGTAATATTATAATTCTTTAGAAGTAATTTGTATGTTTTAATGTATTTATATGTTATATTTCTTATTTCATGAAATGTTCAAATTCATATACTTTTTGGTATGTTTTGATGTATGAATGAAGTTAGTGCGAAAGATAAGTTCAAGACCTTACAAAGTGATGAAAGCTGAATAATGTCAATTGAATTTTGTACACTTTTTTGGATATTCACGAAAATTTAGAGCTCCAATTGACATGAGTCAGCAGCATTGGAAAGTAGACTTGAAGATGATCGTGTGCATATAATGAATGCACGATTTTGTTAAGGGACGAGAAAGTTACAAGCATTTTAATATGCGTATCAAAACCAGTGCACTACAGTAGTTGGACATGCGAAGGATGTTTGTCGGGATGTTCGAACTCTCTGAAGTAGTAGCTTCACATGCGAGGGACATTCTTTGGAGTGTTTGAACTATGGATGGCAACTTGCTGGGTATGATACGGGGATATCAATACCCATACTCGCCCCGTTCAAGCAACGAGTACGAAAATTATCCTTTTTTCTCACCACTAAAGTACCAGGTCACGTGGCCCCCAGTACGAGTAACCATTCACGTAAGGATTTTACCTCTATTTTAACGGGGATTCCAATACCCGTACCCGATCCGCCTAACTAATGAGTATGGAAAATCGTGTTCTTACCCGCCCTTAACTTTACGGGCCCCCGTGTGCCCTTAATATTATGGGTCCCGTGGGACCTAATCCCTGTAGGGATTTTTGTCATCCCTAGTTTGAGCATTTTGTGGCAGTGACTGTCTGTTCGAGTGGCGTTTGACATAGAATTCGAAAGCGAATTACGGGATTTGGACAAAGACTTTATTTTTGAGTGGTGTTCCATTAAAGCCCGTATTAGAATTATGTTAGAATATTATTATTCATATAAAAGAGGGCTTTAACCCTCATTCTAGAGGGAAAGCTGCAAATAGAGACAGAAGAATGACAGTCACTATAATAAAAAGCGAATGAAAAACTGTCATTTCCGTTTCATAGTTAAATACGTTCCTTGATGGAAGGAATAAAGAATATTTCACAGTTAGCAGATCCACTGTCATTTGGTTCATAATCTTGATTTCTTGGTGGATAACCCGTATATCCCATAAAATTAGCATTAGACATGTTATAGATATGAGAAATAGATGAAAGTATATGACTCTTTTATACCTAAGTATAAACTTACGGAAATTAAAATCTAACTACAATATCTAAGACAAGTCTTAAATTAATATTTTTATGGCTAGTAACATACACCTTTAACGCTAACTAAAGGCCACACTCTTCAAGTTATGAGGAACTAATCCTTTTTGCTAGGGATATGATGTAGCATGAACTATGGAATTTTAATTCAATTTTAGTTAATTATAAATCCCTAAATTTTCCCCTAATTATTGAGTGTTGAGGTGCAGAATTTATTTTATGCTTTATGTATTTATGATTGAACATCATAATTGCTTAAATTAAATTTGATGCAAATTGATGTAGACGACATGCCTAGTTTGAGTTTTGCTTCTTTCCTTCAATACCATGAATCCCTAGTTATGGACGACATAAAATTAGGGACATTGTGTGCGCACTGTAGCACCCGCGGCGTGCACGCGCGTGTTAAAATTTATTTTCTTCCAATTTTGAGTTTCTGGACTCCGATTCAGCACCGGTATTTTCCTATACACTCGTAATGGAATATAATATTCCATTAAATTATTTAAAAATACATTCATACTTGATATCTATGGGTTAGACCCACTTCCGCTATGCGAGACACCAATTCGATCCTATAGGTTCCACAACTGCCCTAACAGTAGTCATATACCTTAGTGTCATTTTTATTGATATTCTCATTTAGTTGTGTTAATTGTTTACTCTTATTTTCAATGTTATTTAGTTTTTAGCTATAAATTCACATTTTCATTATTTCTTTTGATTTGCCAAACTTTTCATTTTAAAGCTAAGTTAGGTTAAATTGGATGAAATATTTAGGATTAAATTAGTCTATGTGGATTCGACATCTGTGCTTACGTTATATTGTTTAAGAGGTCAATTTTCAGAAGCTTTGTTGAGAAATGCTCTCAATATTTCATACTCATTCATCGACCAAAATGATAGTCATCATCTGTAATCAATCATGTGGTTCATGTTCTTGATTTTTTGGCGGATAACTCGCATGGTTGGCAATTTCTGAAACGTGGGTTTCTTCACCGAAAAAATGAATTTCAAGCAACTGGTGAGTGTGTTCAGAGGATTTCAATGGGCTTTTTTGTCGAGTTTTTTTGACGTGTAATGTTAAGGAAAATAGTTAAGAAGAAGATGGTTTCTGATTTTGAAGGGATTTAGTGCGAGATAATAGGATTTTAGACATAAGTGACAAGAAGATGGTTTCCTTTATCTGCACCTTGATCTGCTGATATAAATTGGCATCTCAAGTTTAAGGTTGTGTCTGTTTAATGAGTTAAGTGGTTCAAGACTCAATAGAGAATCGGCCAAGCAACCATCAGATGAAGACAACTCCATGTTAAAGAACAATCAACAAATGTAATAGTTTGACCTTTTTGTCTAACTATTTTTTCCACCTCAGTTTTATATGTCTTAAACATATTCAAAGATTCGTCTTTGCTATGTATCAAATATACATACAATATCCACTACTATCATTTATAAAAGTGATGTAGTAATTTTTTCCACCATAACTTGGTATTGATTTAAAATCACCCAAATCTGTATGAATTAATTCTAATAATTCATTTGATCTTTTAGTCACAGCTTTATAGAACTTGCTAGCAAACTTTGATTCAACACATGTCTCACATTTATGCATATTATCTTTTGTACAATTAGACAGTAAATCAAGATTAACAATTTTATGTATATATTTAAAGTTTAGGTGATCCAATCTAGCGTGCCATAATGTAGAAGATTCAAGCAAGTAAACAGAAGCTTTATTTATTTTATTAATATTCGCATCAGCAATTACAATAAGTTTGAAGAGCCCTCAGAGAGATAGTCATTTTGTACAAATATTCCCCTTTAGTGAGAATGAATTTGTCAGATTCAAATACAAGTTTAAAACCCTCTAGCTTAAAATAGGACCAGAAACAAGATTCTTCGTAATTTCAGGAATATGTAGTACATTCATAAGGGCAAGTTCTTTCCCGAAAGTGAATCTGAGAACCAATTTCTTTTTCCAGCAACAGTTGCAGCAGTGCATTGCCCATAAATAATTTTTCATCGCCATTGTTAGGAGTTTAGGTATGAAATATATTTATGTTTCCACAGATATGTCTGGTTGCACCAATATTCATCCACCAATCCTTACTGTCAGTCAATAAATTTACTTCAGAAATATTTGCTTGTTTGTTGCTGTTATTATCATTTGGACCCTGATTTACTTTCTTGTGGCGGCAGTCTAGTGCTATGTGTCCAATTTTTCCATACACCCAACAAGCACCTTCATTCCCTTGAAATTCTTCCCTTTTGTAGCAAGGACTTTCTGAGTTTTATCTTTTCCTTTATTGTTTCATTTGGTCTTTTGGATTTTAGACTTAGGTTTAGGCGCCCCTCCACTCTCAATGGCATTTTTTTTGTCTTCAAATTATGAAACATTCGGCCATTTACTCTTGCGATGATCTTTTTGCACCCATAGTTTGAGAACCAGATCCTCCATTGACATATAAGTCTTTTTATGCTTGAGACGTATTTTGAAATCATTGCAAGATTGAGGTAATTTTTATATCACAAATCCGACAGCAAATTACACCGGTAGAGCCATGTCTTCGGTCGCAAGTTCATGGAGAAGAATCTATACTTAGCTGATGATATTTGAAATTCACATTGAATCCTCAAGTAGGATTATATTTTTACAAAAAGATGATGATATTTGATATTCAATACTTAGCTGTTTGGAAATTTAACATAATGATTAGTTAGTAGGGTTTGTTTGTTAATTGACAAGTTCATAGGCAATGGTTTGTGAATTCAACTGAAATTCAGTCTGGACCTCTGATCTTTATCTGCTAATGCAAATTGTCATTTCATTGTTTTGATCTGAAATTTAACAAGGTTGTGTCTGTTTAATGAATTAGTGGTTCAAGAGACAATATTGAATCTTGGAAGCAACCATCAGCCGGAGACAGCAGCGTGAATGCTCGACAAAATAAGGAATCTAAGAAGACAGATTTTCCAGGTCAGTTTTTTGTAATTTTGTTTCTTGAGCAAGTAATGATCCTAAGATTTGATTGGCCTCTTTAATCTATTGGAGATTCAATACCTTTTTGTTGTTGCTTGGAAATTTGACTTAAAAGATTAGTTAAAAGGGTTTGTTTGTTAAGTGACATTAGCAAGGGTGAAGTTGAGTCTGGAAACCTTGCTCTGACCTTAACTTGCTGATACAAACTGGCATCTCATAGTTCTGACCTGAAAATTTAACAAGGTTGTGTTTGTTTAATGAATTAGGTAGTTCAAGATTCAAAGCAGAAACGAGCAAGCAGGAATCAGCTGGAGACAATCCGGAACTAAGAGTGTAATAGAATTCACCTATGAACAGCTTGTAGCTGCAACTGATAATTTCAGCACTACAACTTGATCGAGGAGGGTGTATTTGGAGTCGTTTACAAAGGGAAACTAGAAGATACTGGTCAGGTTGTAGCTGTTAAACGACTAATCAGACGATATATATGTTAATTTGTTTTCACGGTATGCAGCGATAAACATTTTATTTGCTGATGGTATGCGCGTGTTATGGTTCTAACTGCAGGTTGTAGCTGTTAAACGACTAATCAGACGACGCTACCATGGCCATAAGGAATTTCTTGCTGAGGCTCTTTTGCTTTTTACTTTTCGTCACCCGAATCTTATCCATTTGATTGGTTTCTGTGCTGAGGGAGGCCACCGCCTTCTTGTTTATGAATACATGCCCTGTGGATCATTGGCGGATCACCTCCATAGTAAATATTAATATTCATATGTGCTTGATTATTAAGATTTTGGTATCCTAATTAACATGATTAACACTGGAGCATGTTCCATCCAGGTCAAAAACCTGACAGGCAGATTCTGAATTGGGATATGCGGATGAAGATAGCTGCTGGTGCTGCAAAAGGATTGGAAAGTCTGCATGAAGTAGCAAATCCTCCTGTTATACACGGGGACATAAAAGCAGCTAACATATTACTGGGGGAAGACTTCCAATCTAAACTCTCTAATTTTGGACTACCAAGATTCTCTGTTTCGCCACCAGCTAGGGGGATCCCGGGTTATTGTGCTCCTGAGTGTATCTTAACAGGAAGGGCAACAAAACAATCTGACATATACAGTTTTGGCGTAGTCTTGCTGGAGCTAATTACTGGACGTCCAGCAATGAATAGTAGTGGGACGGAAAGAAGTCTTGTTGATTGGGCAAGTATATTTAAAATTCCAATACTAGCCCTTTTTTAAGCTAAAGATGAATTATTGAATTACTGTCATTTTTCTGGTTCATATATATGTAGGTACGTCACAGGAAGAAAGACATAAATTTTAGAATTTCAAAGTTAGCAGATCCACTATTGGAAGGTCAATTCCCAGAATCAATGTTTAAGCAGGTTCTAACTATATCATACACGTGCATCCACGAAGATGTTAGTGTCCGTCCTCCCATCAGTCAGGTGGTTGTTATTCTTGATCACGTGGTGGCTAATCCATATCGCCGAAATAGGGTTGAGAAGGCGCAAAGCTCAGGATCAAAGAACAAGGTATATAAATGTTTTGAATGAATGCATATAAGCATTCAGCTGAGAGCTGATGCTATCCTTGAACAGTAATACTAATATGTTTGAATTATTTCTTGCAGGTGGGATGGTATTGAAGAACTGATATTCTTAACATTACTAAATCCTGCAGCAAGAAGATGAAGTGTATTTTTTTCGATGTAATAGACATTATGAACTCGGGCGAAGCTTAAGGGATTTGTTTTTGGTCAAGTACTTTAGTATTGTTCGTTGATAAACTTTTGAGCGAGCTTTTGAGGAATTTGTGTATGAAACAGGAATATATAGAGGCCAAATTTTGGTTTGAATTGTTAATGCCTAATGAGATCCCCATTGCTCATTACATTCTTTGGTTTGAAGTTGTGAAATAATAATAACCCTATAATTTATATGGTAGCAATTTTACATTGTTACGGGTGTGATAAATTTAGAAGCTTCAACAGCAAGATTTCCGGTATTTATTTCTGTTATTAGCTTAGTATTGGTGTAAGCAGCAATGGGTGACGGGTCAGTAATCAGTTCTGCCACCTCAGCAAATGTAATGAACCCAACAAAGATCCAGCAAGTATCAATCAATCATGCAAACTTTAGGTGGTTTGGTGGCCACAAAAATAGGAGCAAAAGGTTGCAGAAAACCAGGGAGTCATTGGTGAAAAATTTTGAACTGAAACATGTACTATAAATACAAGACTTTTTATTGAGTTTAGAACATTATCTCGTTGATATTCACGTACTAAATATTCTTTGTTTCTGAAGTCTTCCTTTTGATTTTCTTGGCTGTCAAACAGCCACAACACATCCCAGCTACAAATCTTCTCAAAGAAACAAAATGAGTGGAAGATGTAATTTTTTTGGTGGGCGGAAGCGCGAAACCAAACCCAAATCCAAGATTAATGAAGATCGAGATTCTTAGAAGACAGATTCTCCAGGGCATTTTATTGTAAATTCGTTTCTTGAGCAAGAAGTGTTCGCAAAGATTAGTAATCAATAGGGTTGTTAATTGACATTAGCAAATGGTTCTGACCTAAAAATTTATTTGCGTATTTACGGTTTTACCCGGTATCGCAGCTAAGCATGAAAAATCGAATTTTTCAATTTTAAAATTTTGTCTTTAAATTATTAAAATAAACTATTTATTTTAATATTGAATCCCAAAACCAAATTTGAAAATGTCTAAAATACTCATTTGGCCGAAATTAGCAATATACGCAAACTTTTATCTTTTTCTCATTTTTGTCCAAATGTGTCAATTACACATTTAAGTGTTTCCAAAACACTATCAGAATTATTATTAGTAAACTTTTAATATATTCAAATATATTCATAAAATGAAAAGTCTCAATTTTCGTATTAGACATGAACCTTAAAAATTAATTAATCAAATTAATTAAATAATACTAAAATTGCTAAATCCTGAAGCGCGAAGATGGAGTGTATTTTGTTCGATGTAATAGACATTATGAACTCTGGCAAAACTTAAAGGATTAGTTTTGGTCAAGTACTTTATTATTGTTTGTTGATAAACTTTTGAGAGAGCTTTAGAGAACAAGTACTTTTGAGGAATTTGTGTATGAAACAGGAATATATAGAGGACAAATTTTGGTTTGAATTGTTAATGCCTAATGAGATCCCCGCAGCTGATTACATTCTTCCGCTGGGATTTTTTATGCATTGCAGCTAGACCCGGCTACGGTACCGTTTCAGAACCGAAACCAAACCAGAACCGAACCGAATGGAACCGTAAGGTTACGGTTTTATCCGATTCCAGTTCTAAAATCGGAACCGAAATGAACCCCTAAACGGTTCGGTTATGATTCCATAAAATTTGGAACTGTAATCGTAAAGTTCGGTTCGATTCTGGTTCTGAGCCGAAACGAACCAATTTTTTTATTTTTCCCTTAAAAAATAGAGAACCGAATTTTCAGTTCGGTTCTGTTCTGCGACTCCAAAAAGCTAGAATCGTAGAACCGAACCGTGGCCACCTCTAATTACAGCAGTATTTGATGTTCACCGATTTAGATAAGCTCGAATATATCTGCAGACACATGGTACACGTTGGAAAATGCTCACTATAAAGCATTTTGAGATACAATTTTAAGCATGGTCCGCTTCGTGTTAGTGGTAGTTTTGAGTGATTTGGATACTCCTCCGTGAGTAGTTCAGAATGGTATTTCATATGCTTAAAATTGTGCTTGGGTGAATGAAAAATTGTTGCTCAAAATTCACCCATTGGTGTTGGAAAATAAGGAGAAATAAGCTTGTCCCACATGGGAAAGCTAATAAAGACGCGTACACGAATGCCGGACCAAATTGTGCGTGCCCGACCCAACCACTTTTTGCAAACCTCTTTATTTTTCCAAGTTCTTTTGAAGTTCCATAACAGTTAAATTAATTCTATTAATTAACTGGGTGGTTACATCATATGAAAAACCTCACACTAACTCAATTTAATTGGCATGTTCAATTTCTTTTAAGGTGGCAGTGTTTTCCATTTTTGAAAAGAGAGATTAAAAAAATATACAAAACGATTTTCCCTTAGTTTTCTTTATTGTTTTGTTGAGAGAGTTCAAACACTTTGTCTGCACTGCCTTCGTTACTGAACTGTTCCTGTCGCTGGTTCGTTGCTGCACCGCTGTGACTAATACAAGTTCGCTGTCTGCAGTTGTCCTGGGACTGTGTTATTTTCATTACTCTTGTTGTGTTGTTTCCACTATTTTATTGTAGCAATCGTGTTGTTTTACTGTTGTTCATAGTCCTTTGTAAGAACACAGTAACCAAATATTTGTAATAGTACATGCTAGCATGTAAGCAGATTTTAGTAAACTATACAATTAGTGATTAATTAGGTAGAATTATTGTGACTCATCGTAACATTTAAGTTGATTAATTGCATCTAATTATTAGGTGATATTGTACTTTATAAGCCTATTACTCATCAATCTAAGGTCACAAAATATAAGGTTTTATAGCAAAATATAATTTTTGTACAGTACATAATATTAAAAAGTTACACTCAATATTTATGATATCCATTTGTTATTTTCTAATTTTTGAAGTTGTGAAATGATAATAACCTTGTAATTTATATGGTAGCAAAGTTACATTTTTACAGCAGTGATAGATTTAGAAGCTTCAACAACAAGCTTCCCGGTAGTTATTTCCGTTATTAGCTTAGTAGTGGTGTAAGCAGCAATGGGTGACGGGTCAGTAATCAGTTCTGCCACCTCAGCAAAGCTGTTATCAAGATTCAGTTTCACTGTATTTCTTCTAACCGATCTACATCGTGTGTAGTTTGTTCGAGTAAGTGATTGTATCATTTTGCACATTTCAATGAACATTATCTCGTTGATATTCACGTACTAAATTTTCTTTGTTTCTTTGTTTTCCTTTTGATTTTCTTGACTGTCAAACATGTATAACACATCCCAGCTACAAATCTTATCAAAGAAACAAAATGAGTGGAAGATGTAATTTTTTAGTCGGCGGAAGTGCGAAACCAAACCCAAATCCAAGATTAATGAAGATCAAAATTCTAAGAAGACAATTCTCCAGGTCAGTTTTTTTTTAAATTTGTTTCTTGAGCAAGAAGTGTTCACAAAGATTAGTAATTAGTAGGGTTTGTTTGTTAACTGACATTCGCAAATGCTTCTGACCTAAATATTTAACCGTGTATGTTTTTGTTAGGGTTGATATTCGGAGCTCCAATCCGGATCGCATTTTATGTCCGATTCATGAATATGAACAAATTCTTTTCCATAATATTGCATATTTATGGTATCACCTGTTTTCTTTTATAAATATATTCAATCTAATTTGATTAGATTAAAACTAAATCTGATTTAATCATATGTATATATTAGTTAAAGAGCCGATGATTTACAACGCAGTGCGCTGATACAAGATAAAATGTAATTGATATTAGGAAACGTCACTATGAGTTGTATATTATCAAATAAAGTTGCTGGTCAAAATTTACTAACACGGGTCGGTTAGTAAAATTTACTGAGAGCAGTACATGTCGTATATCGAGACTTGGTATGATGGTTTATCTCAGTTAACCATGAGTTTTCGGAGACTCGTATAGACATATATATGTTTATTCAATAAACACTGAACGATTCACGAAGATTTCCTAATAGATGATACACCAACGTCATTTGAATCTTCTCGAGTCAAGTAGCATGGTGTTCCTTACACTTGAGATACCACTGTGGATATATGAGTTATCCCCCATACTTTGATGATAGTCGCGTCAACAACCTATTTAGACCAGACATCTACCTGTTCGTTGGTATGAACTGATGCTCATGATATCTTGTATGTATCAAGATAGAATCCGTCAGTCTTGTATACAGGCATAGGTATCCAGCACGTGTTATGATCTGTTAAATCCATGGTCGTGGTACATTACAGAAGTGAGTTCCAAGTGTTATTTATAGATCGTAAATTTATAAGTCGGCTATATTATACCTCAGGGATTTGAAGTTTGAATCTATATCCCTTGTATAATATGGATTATTTGTGATAGAGTGATTATACGTATGCGATGACCTCGACTTGTATAGTTTTGTGGTTTTATCTGTTGTCATCATAATTTACGAGTGAGTGAATTATGGACACCGAATTGGATTCTAGGATGGATAAACTTGAACTTAGAGAGTCTCACAATACAAAGTGTACTCGTTGAGCACTTGGGCAAAAAGTTATGAATAATACCGATTACTCATAATATTTTATCGAATTAAGTCAGTTAATTCAGTTTTTTTAATCGGTACATATGTCGAAATTTTTTTGGTCATTTAATGTGTATTTGTATTTGATACATAATTAGATTAGATACACATTTATTAATAAATGATTGCATGACACCTAAAAAGTAAATAAATAATCAGATTCAAATACCTAAAGTCCATCTTGATTTAATTAAATCTAATACCAAACTAACCATCCATCAAGCCCAAGCCCAAGCCCACTTGCTTTTTCCAATTTAATATAAGTGTTTAGAAAATACTTATAAACCTTTCATCTTCCCTATATATTTTAGATGTGGGACTATCACTACAAGAAAAACAGAATTAGCGATGAAAATTAAGACAGAAAAATCTGTTTCAATATTTAAAATCGGAATAGCGATGGAATTTGAAAATTCGATTTTAAATAAAGGTTCTGACCCTATGCGGAATTACAAACATAAGCAGGACAAGTCCTGTTACTGCTACTATGGAATATAAACAGGCAATTACCAAATCAACCAACAATAATTAAATCCACAATATTAATTTAAAGCGAATATAAATTGCGGAAAATAAACCAATCACACAAAATTCAACACAATAATTTTGGTGACGAAGTGGAAAACTCTTCCGAGTAAAAAACCACTCCGGGTATAGGACTACCACCCGAATCCACTATATAGAGAAAAACTTACAGCGATGGTCAAGACCTATGGTGGCAACTCCACCGACTCAAGTACCTCAATACTGCAAGAACTCAAGGAACTCCTCAAGCCCGCGACCCACAGTTTTCTTCAGAACCTCTGAAGTCTCTGAGTAGATTATATCACCAATGACGCCGGTGTGGTCCAATTAGTGTCATTAACAACAATTTACATGCGAGATAACAGATCAAACAACAAAACACATCTAGATGCAAAAACCCTAAAACCAGAAACCTTTAAAAACCAAACCAGAAAATGGAGATCACTGAATTTTCCAAGTCGAGATGTTCTCTGTCCTTAAGAACTTATTGGCCCGTCACAGGTGCTCTACGGTTTCGAATTGCCAACGTTCTCCCAGGATAACTTGGATGCTTCTTGTCCAAGGGGCACTCCTTGACAAGTTTATGAACTAGGATGAATGGTGGATCTCTTCTCAAAAACAAAGAAAACAAAGTGTCTGCAATATATGTATTTATGTCTTTTTGCCTTTTTCCCAACTTTTTTCAATTCATTCATCAAAAAATGGAGGGAACAACCTCTTATAAGGCAAGGAGGGGTGCCAAAGAAGGGCACCCCTTGGGGTGGGGTTGCAACCCTATAAGGTTTGTAACCACCCCTATAATACAAAAGACATATATACCCTCTGAAAATTGAAGAATTTACAACAGCCGGAACTCCGACTACCAAACTTCCTCCTAAAGAACTCTAAAGGCTTAGGGAATTTGGGTTAAGTTGTGTTGAAGGTTTATCAAAGAAACATTCACACCATCAATGAAGAAGACAATGAGATAAGAAGTCTTCAATGGTGGAATCAAAGAGAGTTGAAAGCTTTGAGAGGTTTTAGCTCAAGGGAAATATGCTTCAACTATTGGGGAATGTGGCTTAATATTTATTTATATAGGTAGGGCAAATGAAAAGGGTTTCCGAGTCTTATTTTGGCTTAAAAACGTGTCTAAGAAAACCTACTTACGGAGGGACGTTCGAACGCACTTCAAACGCAACTCAAACGCAAAGTTTCCTCCTCGAAACCGTTCGAACGAAATGACGAAGGCAACTCGAACGCGGAACGCGGACTGGTTTTCAGGGGCAACTTAAAACGCTTGTAACTTTCTCGTCTCTTGTCTAAATCATGAGTTCTTTATATGTACGCGATCGTCTTCGAGTCTACTTTCTAATGCAGCTGACCTCATGTCAATTGGAGCTCTAAATCTTCTGAAATATGTAAAAGAGTAAACATCGCTCTGAAATCTCTATCTCATGTTGCCAAATACTTGTCCAATTGCTCCGAGATCTTCAAGACTCATTACAACTCAATTGAACTTGTTTTGTTACGGAAATTGCCAATAAAAATGGAACTAACAATCTCCCCCTTTGGTATTCCGTGACAAAACACTACCTATTACAAAGACTACGGTAATAGACCCAAAAAGTAAATAGTCAACTGCCAACCATCAAAACAGTGACTTATTACAAATGGACTCGATCTACCACCTAACAAAGTAGTCTGGAAAATAATGCCACCGCAACAACATACCTTCTACCTGAAACATCCACAAACAACAACATACCGTGAAAAGCATTGGGATAATCAAGTAAAACATAAAGCAGTTAAAAATCTCATGCATGTACAAGTAGAAATCCATCTCCCCCTTAATCTTAACTCCACATAAAACGGAGATATCTAAAGGATATTTTACGGCTCTCTCTTATATATTAAGGCACTCCCCCTTAATATATTACTCTCCCCCTTTTTGTCACGAAATGACAAAGGGTAAAGTAAATAGGAAAAATAACAGGAGAACAGGAGGCAACACAAGCAAGAGCATAATCAAACAGGAATTACTCCCCCTCACTAACAAGCACAAACAGTTAGCAAAATAACATACGGGAAGTAAACCAAAACTCAGAAAATATGCACACACACAGGCACATACTGAGATAAATAAAAATCCTGTCAAAAACTGACTGAAACAGCATTTCAAGCTGATACAATGATACCCAGTCAGTATTCAGTTGTTTATGACATGAAACAATATGCATCATTTTAAAAGTGGCTAAATACAACACTTATGCATATGACATAACCACCAAAGCATATAAAGCACTTGCGTGGAAAAATAAAGTGCATAACGAATCAAGGCTTAAAACCTTATTTTATGAGATGGACACAGCCAAAGAAATCCATCTCTAAACAAACCAAGTCCACAAAATAGGTGTTCAAACCCAACACCACTAGGACCTGAAAATAAGTAACATTGGTTGCATGCTATAATATTTACCCCATAAATATCATGAGCGCATATTTAACAACTCTTTCGAGTGAAGGGTTTTTGCCTTTATCTTTTGAATTTGGCCATTTTGGCTTTTTTGCACTTAAGTCTCATTTTTTTTTAACTTTTGCAAAAAGGGGATAGCAAGGTCATATAATCAAAGGTCACACTATTGAGCAAACAAGATATGATAGAAATTAGATTGTTATTCCAAAAACTCATACATGCGACCAAGCCTTGACAAAATAAAAACGTGTATGTGAATGTGCAAGCACAAGATATACCAAAGGTTTTTATCACACACACTCATGCATATAGAGCATCAAGAAAAATAAAGCATATCATACATGCATAATCATATATCCTACATACCAGGATCACATGCATAAGCTTTTCATGCTCTAACAAGCCGTAAAATAAAATAAAAAAAATTTCATTTTCTATTTGTTTTTTTTTTTTTGTATTTTTCAGATTTTAACAAAAAAAAAATAAAGACACAAACAGGCTTGTAAAACATCTAATGGTACGTGGAGTTGTATCCCGAGTACATATCATACTACCGTCCATTCGAAATCGGCTATGAAATTTATGTTCGGGTTTCCATCCTATATACCAAGGGACATATAACAAAAACAAGACACACACACACCCATATGCTGTGAAAACAATCGAAAAAGAGTTTTACGTGGATCGGCGGGATGCATCCAGCCTAAGTCCACAGGCACAAAATGAGTGGGGGTGAATGTGAAATTGAGCTGTCTGTGTTGTGTACTTTACAAGATAGTTCTTTTTTTTGCGAGATCTTTCTTTACCATCCACTAATTCCCTCTACAAATGTGTCTCCCTTCCCTTTTTATACTAGTGAGTGGGTAACACTGTTCCCAAACCTAGGTGACAAGTGGATTCCTGAATGACTGACGGTCTCCCTTCCCTAAGGCTACTTGGCCGAAAGTAAATATACTCTTTTCGTCATCATATCCCATCACATTATCTTATGCTCTGC